>CATIWC010001073.1:0-313660 GCA_948472305.1 Vicia faba
CTTAGTGATGAAGTAACCTAAAATTTGGTGATGAGGAATTGGAAAATACTGAAATTGTTTACATCTATTGTACGATAATACAATATGAATATGGTGGATAAATATTCTATCGAGACTCATTAGATAATTTGAATTATTTCAAATGTATATGGAATATGTGTCATTAAGTAATAGTCTTTTAACTTGGTTTCTTAGTGATGAAGTAACCTAAGATTTGGATATGGAGAATTAGAAAACACTGAAACTGGTTTACATCTATTATACCATAATACAATATGAATATGGTGAATAAATATACTATCGAGACTCATTAGATAATTTGTATTTGTTTAAATGTATATGGAATATGTGTCATTAAGTAATAGTCTTTTAACTTAGTTTCTTGGTGATGAAGTAACCAAAGATTTGGTGATAGAGAAGATGAAAAATATTGAAATTGTTTACATCTATTATACCATAATACAATATGAATATGGTGGATAAATATACTATCGAGACTCATTAGATAATTTGAATTATTTTAAATGTATATGGAATATGTGTCATTAAGTAATAGTCTTTAAGATAGTTTCTTAGTGATGAAGTAACCTAAAATTTGGTGATGGAGAATTGGAAAATACTAAAATTGTTTACATCTATTATACCATAATACAATATGAATATGGTGGATAAATATACTATCGAGACTCATTAGATAATTTGAATTATTTCAAATGTATATGGAATATGTGTCATTAAGTAATAGTCTTTTAACTTAGTTTCTTAGTGATGAAGTAACCTAAGATTTGGTGATGGAGAATTAGAAAATACTGAAACTGTTTACATCTATTATACCATAATACAATATTAATATGGTGAATAAATATACTATCGAGACTCATTAGATAATTTGAATTATTTCAAATGTATATGGAATATGTGTCATTAAGTAATAGTCTTTTAACTTAGTTTCTTAGTGATGAAGTAACCTAAAATTTGGTGATGGAGAAGAAGAAAAATATTGAAATTGTTTACATCTATTATACCATAATACAATATGAATATTATGGATAAATATACTATCGAGACTCATTAGATAATTTGAATTATTTCAAATGTATATGGAATATGTGTCATTAAGTAATAGTCTTTTAACTTAGTTTCTTATTGATGAAGTAACCCAAAATTTGGTGATGGATAATTAGAAAATATTGAAACTGTTTACATCTATTATACCATAATACAATATGAATATGGTGGATAAATATACTATCGAGACTCATTAGATAATTTGTATTTGTTTAAATGTATATGGAATATGTGTCATTAAGTAATAGTCTTTTAACTTAGTTTCTTAGTGAAGAAGTAACCTAAGATTTGGTGATGAGTATTAGTAAATACTGAAACTGTTTACATCTATTATACCATAATACAATATGAATATGGTGAATAAATATACTATCGAGACTCATTAGATAATTTGAATTATTTCAAATGTATATGGAATATGTGTCATTAAGTAATAGTCTCTCAACTTAGTTTGTTAGTGATGAAGTAACCTAAAATTTGGTGATGGAGAAGAAGAAAAATATTGAAATTGTTTACATCTATTATACGATAATACAATAGGAATATGGTGGATAAACATACTATCGAGACTCATTAGATAATTTGAATTATTTCAAATGTATATGGAATATGTGTCATTAAGTAATAGTCTTTTAACTCGGTTTCTTAGTGATGAAGTAACCTAAAATTTGGTGATGAGGAATTGGAAAATACTGAAATTGTTTACATCTATTGTACGATAATACAATATGAATATGGTGGATAAATATACTATCGAGACTCATTAGATAATTTGAATTATTTCAAATGTATATGGAATATGTGTCATTAAGTATAGTCTTTTAACTTGGTTTCTTAGTGATGAAGTAACCTAAGATTTGGTGATGGAGAATTAGAAAATACTGAAACTGTTTACATCTATTATACCATAATACAATATGAATATGGTGAATAAATATACTATCGAGACTCATTAGATAATTTGAATTATTTCAAATGTATATGGAATATGTGTCATTAAGTAATAGTCTTTTAACTAGTTTCTTAGTGATGAAGTAACCTAAAATTTGGTGATGGAGAAGATGAAAAATATTGAAATTTTTTTACATATATTATACCATAATACAATATGAATATGATGGATAAATAAACTATCGAGACTCATTCGATAATTTGAATTATTTAAAATGTATATGGAATATGTGTCATTAAATAATAGTCTTTTAACTTAGTTTCTTAGTGATGAAGTAACCTAAAATTTGGTGATGAGAATTAGAAAATACTGAAACTGTTTACATCTATTATACCATAATTAAATATATGAATATGGTGGATAAATATACTATCGTGACTCATTAGATAATTTGTATTTGTTTAAATGTATATGGAATATGTGTCATTAAGTAATAGTCTTTTAACTTAGTTTCTTAGTGAAGAAGTAACCTAAGATTTGGTGATAGAGAATTAGTAAATACTGAAACTGTATACATCTATTATACCATAATACAATATGAATATGGTGAATAAATATACTATCGAGACTCATTTAGATAATTTGAATTATTTCAAATGTATATGGAATATGTGTCATTAAGTAATAGTCTTTTAACTTAGTTTCTTAGTGATGAAGTAACTTAAGATTTGGTGATGGAGAATTAGAAAATACTGAAACTGTTTACATCTATTATACCATAATACAATATGAATATGGTGAATAAATATACTATCGAGACTCATTAGATAATTTGAATTATTTCAAATGTATATGGAATATGTGTCATTAAGTAATAGTCTTTTAACTTAGTTTCTTAGTGATGAAGTAACCTAAAATTTGGTTATGGAGAAGAAGAAAAATATTGAAATTGTTTACATCTATTATACCATAATACAATATGAATATGATGGATAAATATACTATCGAGACTCATTAGATAATTTGAATTATTTCAAATGTATATGGAATATGTGTCATTAAGTAATAGTCTCTTAACTTAGTTTCTTAGTGATGAAGTAACCTAAAATTTGGTGATAGAGAAGAGAAAAATATTGAAATTGTTTACATCTATTATACCATAATACAATATGAATATGGTGGATAAATATACTATTGAGACTCATTAGATAATTTGAATTATTTCAAATGTATATGGAATATGTGTCATTAAGTAATAGTCTTTTAACTTGGTTTCTTAGTGATGAAGTAACCTAAAATTTGGTGATGGAGAAGAAGAAAAACATTGAAATTATTTACATCTATTATACGATAATACAATATGAATATGGTGGATAAATAAACTATCGAGAGTCATTAGATAATTTGAATTATTTCAAATGTATATGGAATATGTGTCATTAAGTAATAGTCTTTTAAGATAGTTTCTTAGTGATGAAGTAACCTAAAATTTGGTGATGGAGAATTGGAAAATACTGAAATTGTTTACATCTATTATACCATAATACAATATGAATAAGGTGGATAAATATACTATCAAGACTCATTAGATAATTTGAATTATTTAAATGTATATGGAATATGTGTCATTAAGTAATAGTCTTTTAACTTAGTTTCTTAGTGATGAAGTAACCTAAAATTTGGTGATAGAGAAGAAGAAAAATATTGAAATTGTTTACATCTATTATACCATAATACAATATGAATATGGTGGATAAATATACTATCGAGACTCATTACATAATTTGAATTATTTCAAATGTATATGGAATATGTGTCATTAAGTAATAGTCCTTTAACTTGGTTTCTTAGTGATGAAGTAACCTAAAATTTGGTGATGGAGAATTAGTAAATACGAAAACTGTTTACATCTATTATACCATAATACAATATGAATATGGTGAATAAATATATTATCGAGACTCATTAGATAATTTGAATTATTTCAAATGTATATGGAATATGTGTCATTAAGTAATAGTCTTTTAACTTAGTTTCTTAGCGATGAAGTAACCAAAGATTTTGTCATGGAGAATTGAAAATACTGAAACTGTTTACATGTATTATACCATAATACAATATGAATATGGTGAATAAATATACTATCGAGACTCATTAGATAATTTTAATTATTTCAAATGTATATGGAATATGTGTCATTAAGTAATAGTCTTTTAAACTTAGTTTCTTAGTGATGAAGTAACCTAAGATTTGGTGATGGAGAATTAGAAAATACTGAAAATTGATTACATCCATTATACCATAATACAATATGAATATGGTGGATAAATATACTATCGAGACTCATTAGATAATTTGAATTATTTCAAATGTATATGGAATATGTGTCATTAAGTAATAGTCTTTTAACTTAGTTTCTTACGGATGAAGTAACCTAAGATTTGGTGATGGAGAATTAGAAAATAGTAAAACTGTTTACATCTATTATAACATAATACAATATGAATATGGTGAATAAATATACTATCGAGACTCATTAGATAATTTGAATTATTTCAAATGTATATGGAATATGTGTCATTAAGTAATAGTCTTTTAACTTAGTTTCTTAGTGATGAAGTAACCTAAAATTTGGTGATGGAGAAGAAGAAAAATATTGAAATTGTTTACATCTATTATACCATAATACAATATGAATATGATGGATAAATATACTATCGAGACTCATTAGATAATTTGAATTATTTCAAATGTATATGGAATATGTGTCATTAAGTAATAGTCTCTTAACTTAGTTTCTTAGTGATGAAGTAACCTAAAATTTGGTGATGGAGAATTAGAAAAATATTGAAATTGTTTACATCTATTATACGATAATACAATACTATCGAGACTCATTAGATAATTTGAATTATTTCAAATGTATATGGAATATGTGTCATTAAGTAATAGTCTTTTAACTTAGTTTCTTAGTGATGAAGTAACCTAAAATTTGGTGATGAGGAATTGGAAAATACTGAAATTGTTTACATCTATTATACGATAATACAATATGAATATGGTGGATAAATATACTATCGAGACTCATTAGATAATTTGAATTATTTCAAATGTATATGGAATATGTGTCATTAAAGTAATAGTCTTTTAACTTGGTTTCTTAGTGATGAAGTAACCTAAGATTTGGTGATGGAGAATTAGAAAATACTGAAACTGTTTACATCTATTATACCATAATACAATATGAATATGGTGAATAAATATACTATCGAGACTCATTAGATAATTTGAATTATTTCAAATGTATATGGAATATGTGTCATTAAGTAATAGTCTTTAACTAGTTTCTTAGTGATGAAGTAACCTAAATTTGGTGATGGAGAAGATGAAAATATTGAAATTGTTTACATCTATTATACCATAATACAATATGAATATGGTGGATAAATATACTATCGAGACTCATTAGATAATTTGAATTATTTCAAATGTATATGGAATATGTGTCATTAAGTAATAGTCTTTTAAGATAGTTTCTTAGTGATGAAGTAACCTAAAATTTGGTGGGAGAATTGGAAAATACTGAAATTGTTTACATCTATTATACCATAATACAATATGAATAAGGTGGATAAATATACTATCAAGACTCATTAGATAATTTGAATTATTTAAAATGTATATGGAATATGTGTCATTAAGTAATAGTCTTTTAACTTAGTTCTTAGTGATGAAGTAACCTAAAATTTGGTGATAGAGAAGAAGAAAAATATGGAAATTGTTTACATCTATTATACCATAATACAATATGAATATGGTGGATAAATATACTATTGAGACTCATTAGATATTTGAATTATTTCAAATGTATATGGAATATGTGTCATTAAGTAATAGTCTTTTAACTTGGTTTCTTAGTGATGAAGTAACCTAAAATTTGGTGATGGAGAATTAGTAAATACGAAAACTGTTTACATCTATTATACCATAATACAATATGAATATGGTGAATAAATATATTATCGAGACTCATTAGATAATTTGAATTATTTCAAATGTATATGGAATATGTGTCATTAAGTAATAGTCTTTTAACTTAGTTTCTTAGCGATGAAGTAACCAAAGATTTTGTGATGGAGAATTTGAAAATACTGAAACTGTTTACATGTATTATACCATAATACAATATGAATATGGTGAATAAATATACTATCGAGACTCATTAGATAATTTTAATTATTTCAAATGTATATGGAATATGTGTCATTAAGTAATAGTCTTTTAACTTAGTTTCTTAGTGATGAAGTAACCTAAGATTTGGTGATGGAGAATTAGAAAATACTGAAATTGATTACATCCATTATACCATAATACAATATGAATATGGTGGATAAATATACTATCGAGACTCATTAGATAATTTGAATTATTTCAAATGTATATGGAATATGTGTCATTAAGTAATAGTCTTTTACTTAGTTTTCTTACGGATGAAGTAACCTAAGATTTGGTGATGGAGAATTAGAAAATAGTAAAACTGTTTACATCTATTATAACATAATACAATATGAATATGGTGAATAAATATACTATCGAGACTCATTAGATAATTTGAATTATTTCAAATGTATATGGAATATGTGTCATTAAGTAATAGTCTCTTAACTTAGTTTCTTAGTGATGAAGTAACCTAAAATTTGGTGATGGAGAAGAAGAAAAATATTGAAATTGTTTACATCTATTATACGATAATACAATATGAATATGGTGGATAAACATACTATCGAGACTCATTAGATAATTTGAATTATTTCAAATGTATATGGAATATGTGTCATTAAGTAATAGTCTTTAAACTCGGTTTCTTAGTGATGAAGTAACCTATAATTTGGTGATGAGGTATTGAAAATACTGAAATTGTTTACATCTATTGTACGATAATACAATATGAATATGGTGGATAAATATACTATCGAGACTCATTAGATAATTTGAATTATTTCAAATGTATATGGAATATGTGTCATTAAGTAATAGTCTTTTAACTTGGTTTCTTAGTGATGAAGTAACCTAAGATTTGGTGATGGAGAATTAGAAAATACTGAAACTGTTTACATCTATTATACCATAATACAATATGAATATGGTGAATAAATATACTATCGAGACTCATTAGATAATTTGAATTATTTCAAATGTATATGGAATATGTGTCATTAAGTAATAGTCTTTTAACTTAGTTTCTTAGTGATGAAGTAACCTAAAATTTGGTGATGGAGAAGATGAAAAATATTGAAATTGTTTACATCTAATATACTATAATACAATATGAATATGGTGGATAAATATACTATCGAGACTCATTAGATAATTTGAATTATTTCAAATGTATATGGAATATGTGTCATTAAGTAATAGTCTTTTAACTTGGTTTCTTAGTGATGAAGTAACCTAAGATTTGGTGATGGAGAATTAGAAAATACTGAAACTGTTTACATCTATTATACCATAATACAATATGAATATGGTGAGAAAATATACTATCGAGACTCATTAGATAATTTGAATTATTTCAAATGTATATGGAATATGTGTCATTAAGTAATAGTCTTTTGACTTAGTTTCTTAGTGATGAAGTAACCTAAAATTTGGTGATGGAGAAGATGAATAATATTGAAATTGTTTACATCTATTATACCATAATATAATATGAATATGGTTGAGAAATATACTATCGAGACTCATTAGATAATTTGAATTATTTCAAATGTATATGGAATATGTGTCATTAGTAATAGTCTTTTAAGATAGTTTCTTAGTGATGAAGTAACCTAAAATTTGGTGATGGAGAATTGGAAAATACTGAAATTGTTTACATCTATTATACAATAATACAATATGAATATGGTGGATAAATATACTATCTAGACTCATTAGATAATTTGAACTATTTAAAATGTATATGGAATATGTGTCATTAAGTAATAGTCTTTTAACTTAGTTTCTTAGTGATGAAGTAACCTAAAATTTGGTGATAGAGAAGAAGAAAAATATTGAAATTGTTTACATCTATTATACCATAATACAATATGAATATGGTGGATAAATATACTATCGAGACTCATTAGATAATTTGAATTATTTCAAATGTATATGGAATATGTGTCATTAAGTAATAGTCTTTTAACTTAGTTTCTTAGTGATGAAGTAACCTAAAATTTGGTGATGGAGAAGAAGAAAAATATTGAAATTGTTTACATCTATTATACCATAATACAATATGAATATGATGGATAAATATACTATCGAGACTCATTAGATAATTTGAATTATTTCAAATGTATATGGAATATGTGTCATTAAGTAATAGTCTCTTAACTTAGTTTCTTAGTGATGAAGTAACCTAAAATTTGGTGATGGAGAATTAGAAAAATATTGAAATTGTTTACATCTATTATACGATAATACAATATGAATATGGTGAATAAATTATACTATCGAGACTCATTAGATAATTTGAATTATTTCAAATGTATATGGAATATGTGTCATTAAGTAATAGTCTTTTAACTTAGTTTCTAGTGATGAAGTAACCTAAAATTTGGTGATGGAGAAGATGAAAAATATTGAAATTGTTTACATCTATAATACCATAATACAATATGAATATGGTGGATAAATATACTATCGAGACTCATTAGATAATTTGAATTATTTCAAATGTATATGGAATATGTGTCATTAAGTAATAGTCTTTTAAGATAGTTTCTTAGTGATGAAGTAACCTAAAATTTGGTGATGGAGAATTGGAAAATACTGAAATTGTTTACATCTATTATACCATAATACAATATGAATAAGGTGGATAAATATACTATCAAGACTCATTAGATAATTTAATTATTTAAAATGTATATGGAATATGTGTCATTAAGTAATAGTCTTTTAACTTAGTTTCTTAGTGATGAAGTAACCTAAAATTTGGTGATAGAGAAGAAGAAAAATATTGAAATTGTTTACATCTATTATACCATAATACAATATGAATATGGTGGATAAATATACTATCGAGACTCATTAGATAATTTGAATTATTTCAAATGTATATGGAATATGTGTCATTAAGTAATAGTCTTTTAACTTGGTTTCTTAGTGATGAAGTAACCTAAAATTTGGTGATGGAGAATTAGTAAATACGAAAACTGTTTACATCTATTATACCATAATACAATATGAATATGGTGAATAAATATATTATCGAGACTCATTAGATAATTTGAATTATTTCAAATGTATATGGAATATGTGTCATTAAGTAATAGTCTTTTAACTTAGTTTTCTTAGCGATGAAGTAACCAAAGATTTTGTCATGGAGAATTTGAAATACTGAAACTGTTTACATGTATTATACCATAATACAATATGAATATGGTGAATAAATATACTATCGAGACTCATTAGATAATTTTAATTATTTCAAATGTATATGGAATATGTGTCATTAAGTAATAGTCTTTTAACTTAGTTTCTTAGTGATGAAGTAACCTAAGATTTGGTGATGGAGAATTAGAAAATACTGAAATTGATTACATCCATTATACCATAATACAATATGAATATGGTGGATAAATATACTATCGAGACTCATTAGATAATTTGAATATTTCAAATGTATATGGAATATGTGTCATTAAGTAATAGTCTTTTAACTTAGTTTCTTACGGATGAAGTAACCTAAGATTTGGTGATGGAGAATTAGAAAATAGTAAAACTGTTTACATCTATTATAACATAATACAATATGAATATGGTGAATAAATATACTATCGAGACTCATTAGATAATTTGAATTATTTCAAATGTATATGGAATATGTGTCATTAAGTAATAGTCTTTTAACTTAGTTTCTTAGTGATGAAGTAACCTAAAATTTGGTGATGGAGAAGAAGAAAAATATTGAAATTGTTTACATCTATTATACCATAATACAATATGAATATGATGGATAAATATACTATCGAGACTCATTAGATAATTTGAATTATTTCAAATGTATATGGAATATGTGTCATTAAGTAATAGTCTCTTAACTTAGTTTCTTAGTGATGAAGTAACCTAAAATTTGGTGATGGAGAATTAGAAAAATATTGAAATTGTTTACATCTATTATACGATAATACAATACTATCGAGACTCATTAGATAATTTGAATTATTTCAAATGTATATGGAATATTTGTCATTAAGTAATAGTCTTTTAACTTAGTTTCTTAGTGATGAAGTAACCTAAAATTTGGTGATGAGGAATTGGAAAATACTGAAATTGTTTACATCTATTGTACGATAATACAATATGAATATGGTGGATAAATATACTATCGAGACTCATTAGATAATTTGAATTATTTCAAATGTATATGGAATATGTGTCATTAAGTAATAGTCTTTTAACTTGGTTTCTTAGTGATGAAGTAACCTAAGATTTGGTGATGGAGAATTAGAAAATACTGAAACTGTTTACATCTATTATACCATAATACAATATGAATATGGTGAATAAATATACTATCGAGACTCATTAGATAATTTGAATTATTTCAAATGTATATGGAATATGTGTCATTAAGTAATAGTCTTTTAACTTAGTTTCTTAGTGATGAAGTAACCTAAAATTTGGTGATGGAGAAGATGAAAAATATTGAAATTGTTTACATCTATTATACCATAATACAATATGAATATGGTGGATAAATATACTATCGAGACTCATTAGATAATTTGAATTATTTCAAATGTATATGGAATATGTGTCATTAAGTAATAGTCTTTTAAGATAGTTTCTTAGTGATGAAGTAACCTAAAATTTGGTGATGGAGAATTGGAAAATACTGAAATTGTTTACATCTATTATACCATAATACAATATGAATAAGGTGGATAAATATACTATCAAGACTCATTAGATAATTTGAATTATTTAAAATGTATATGGAATATGTGTCATTAAGTAATAGTCTTTTAACTTAGTTTCTTAGTGATGAAGTAACCTAAAATTTGGTGATAGAGAAGAAGAAAAATATGGAAATTGTTTACATCTATTATACCATAATACAATATGAATATGGTGGATAAATATAATATCGAGACTCATTAGATAATTTGAATTATTTCAAATGTATATGGAATATGTGTCATTAAGTAATAGTCTTTTAACTTGGTTTCTTAGTGATGAAGTAACCTAAAATTTGGTGATGGAGAATTAGTAAATACGAAAACTGTTTACATCTATTATACCATAATACAATATGAATATGGTGAATAAATATATTATCGAGACTCATTAGATAATTTGAATTATTTCAAATGTATATGGAATATGTGTCATTAAGTAATAGTCTTTTAACTTAGTTTCTTAGCGATGAAGTAACCAAAGATTTTGTGATGGAGAATTTGAAAATACTGAAACTGTTTACATGTATTATACCATAATACAATATGAATATGGTGAATAAATATACTATCGAGACTCATTAGATAATTTTAATTATTTCAAATGTATATGGAATATGTGTCATTAAGTAATAGTCTTTTAACTTAGTTTCTTAGTGATGAAGTAACCTAAGATTTGGTGATGGAGAATTAGAAAATACTGAAATTGATTACATCCATTATACCATAATACAATATGAATATGGTGGATAAATATACTATCGAGACTCATTAGATAATTTGAATTATTTCAAATGTATATGGAATATGTGTCATTAAGTAATAGTCTTTTAACTTAGTTTCTTACGGATGAAGTAACCTAAGATTTGGTGATGGAGAATTAGAAAATAGTAAAACTGTTTACATCTATTATAACATAATACAATATGAATATGGTGAATAAATATACTATCGAGACTCATTAGATAATTTGAATTATTTAAAATGTATATGGAATATGTGTCATTAAGTAATAGTCTCTTAACTTAGTTTCTTAGTGATGAAGTAACCTAAAATTTGGTGATGGAGAAGAAGAAAAATATTGAAATTGTTTACATCTATTATACGATAATACAATATGAATATGGTGGATAAACATACTATCGAGACTCATTAGATAATTTGAATTATTTCAAATGTATATGGAATATGTGTCATTAAGTAATAGTGTTTAAACTCGGTTTCTTAGTGATGAAGTAACCTATAATTTGGTGATGAGGTATTGGAAAATACTGAAATTGTTTACATCTATTGTACGATAATACAATATGAATATGGTGGATAAATATACTATCGAGACTCATTAGATAATTTGAATTATTTCAAATGTATATGGAATATGTGTCATTAAGTAATAGTCTTTTAACTTGGTTTCTTAGTGATGAAGTAACCTAAGATTTGGTGATGGAGAATTAGAAAATACTGAAACTGTTTACATCTATTATACCATAATACAATATGAATATGGTGAATAAATATACTATCGAGACTCATTAGATAATTTGAATTATTTCAAATGTATATGGAATATGTGTCATTAAGTAATAGTCTTTTAACTTAGTTTCTTAGTGATGAAGTAACCTAAAATTTGGTGATGGAGAAGATGAAAAATATTGAAATTGTTTACATCTAATATACTATAATACAATATGAATATGGTGGATAAATATACTATCGAGACTCATTAGATAATTTGAATTATTTCAAATGTATATGGAATATGTGTCATTAAGTAATAGTCTTTTAACTTGGTTTCTTAGTGATGAAGTAACCTAAGATTTGGTGATGGAGAATTAGAAAATACTGAAACTGTTTACATCTATTATACCATAATACAATATGAATATGGTGAGAAAATATACTATCGAGACTCATTAGATAATTTGAATTATTTCAAATGTATATGGAATATGTGTCATTAAGTAATAGTCTTTTGACTTAGTTTCTTAGTGATGAAGTAACCTAAAATTTGGTGATGGAGAAGATGAATAATATTGAAATTGTTTACATCTATTATACCATAATATAATATGAATATGGTTGAGAAATATACTATCGAGACTCATTAGATAATTTGAATTATTTCAAATGTATATGGAATATGTGTCATTAAGTAATAGTCTTTTAAGATAGTTTCTTAGTGATGAAGTAACCTAAAATTTGGTGATGGAGAATTGGAAAATACTGAAATTGTTTACATCTATTATACAATAATACAATATGAATATGGTGGATAAATATACTATCTAGACTCATTAGATAATTTGAACTATTTAAAATGTATATGGAATATGTGTCATTAAGTAATAGTCTTTTAACTTAGTTTCTTAGTGATGAAGTAACCTAAAATTTGGTGATAGAGAAGAAGAAAAATATTGAAATTGTTTACATCTATTATACCATAATACAATATGAATATGGTGGATAAATATACTATCGAGACTCATTAGATAATTTGAATTATTTCAAATGTATATGGAATATGTGTCATTAAGTAATAGTCTTTTAACTTGGTTTCTTAGTGATGAAGTAACCTAAAATTTGGTGATGGAAAATTAGAAAATACGAAAACTGTTTACATCTATTATACCATAATACAATATGAATATGGTGAATAAATATACTATCGAGACTCATTAGATAATTTGAATTATTTCAAATGTATATGGAATATGTGTCATTAAGTAATAGTCTTTTAACTTAGTTTCTTAGTGATGAAGTAACCTAAGATTTTGTGATGGAGAATTTGAAAATACTGAAACTGTTTACATCTATTATACCATAATACAATATGAATATGGTGAATAAATATACTATCGAGACTCATTAGATAATTTGAATTATTTCAAATGTATATGGAATATGTGTCATTAAGTAATAGTCTTTTAACTTAGTTTCTTAGTGATGAAGTAACCTAAGATTTGGTGATGGAGAATTAGAAAATACTAATACTGTTTACATCTATTATAACATAATACAATATGAATATGGTGAATAAATATACTATCGAGACTCATTAGATAATTTGAATTATTTCAAATGTATATGGAATAAGTGTCATTAAGTAATAGTCTCTTAACTTAGTTTATTAGTGATGAAGTAACCTAAAATTTGGTGATGGAGAAGAAGAAAAATATTGAAATTGTTTACATCTATTATACGATAATACAATATGAATATGGTGGATAAACATACTATCGAGACTCATTAGATAATTTGAATTATTTCAAATGTATATGGAATATGTGTCATTAAGTAATAGTCTTTTAAGATAGTTTCTTAGTGATGAAGTAACCTAAAATTTGGTGATAGAGAATTGGAAAATACTAAAATTGTTTACATCTATTATACCATAATACAATATGAATATGGTGGATAAATATACTATTGAGACTCATTAGATAATTTGAATTATTTCAAATGTATATGGAATATGTGTCATTAAGTAATAGTCTTTTAACTTAGTTTCTTAGTGATGAAGTAACCTAAGATTTTATGATGGAGAATTAGAAAATACTGAAACTGTTTACATCTATTATACCATAATACAATATGAATATGGTGAATAAATATACTATCGAGACTCATTAGATAATTTGAATTATTTCAAATGTATATGGAATATGTGTCATTAAGTAATAGTCTTTTAACTTAGTTTTTTAGTGATGAAGTAACCTAAAATTTGGTGATGGAGAAGAAGAAAAATATTGAAATTGTTTACATCTATTATACCATAATACAATATGAATATGATGGATAAATATACTATCGAGACTCATTAGATAATTTGAATTATTTCAAATGTATATGGAATATTTGTCATTAAGTAATAGTCTTTTAACTTGGTTTCTTAGTGATGAAGTAACCTAAAATTTGGTGATGGAGAATTTGAAAATACTGAAACTGTTTACATGTATTATACCATAATACAATATGAATATGGTGAATAAACATACTATCGAGACTCATTAGATAATTTGAATTATTTCAAATGTTTATGGAATATGTGTCATTAAGTAATAGTCTTTTAACTTAGTTTCTTAGTGATGAAGTAACCTAAGATTTGGTGATGGAGAATTAGAAAATACTGAAATTGATTACATCTATTATACCATAATACAATATGAATATGGTGGATAAATATACTATCGAGACTCATTAGATAATTTGAATTATTTCAAATGTATATGGAATATGTGTCATAAAGTAATAGTCTTTTAACTTAGTTTCTTAGTGATGAATTAACCTAAGATTTGGTGATGGAGAATTAGAAAATACTAAAACTGTTTACATCTATTATAACATAATACAATATGAATATGGTGAATAAATATACTATCGAGACTCATTAGATAATTTGAATTATTTCAAATGTATATGGAATATATGTCATTAAGTAATAGTCTCTTAACTTAGTTTCTTAGTGATGAAGTAACCTAAAATTTGGTGATGGAGAAGAAAAAAAATATTGAAATTGTTTACATCTATTATACGATAATACAATATAAATATGGTGGATAAACATACTATCGAGACTCATTAGATAATTTGAATTATTTCAAATGTAGATGGAATATGTGTCATTAAGTAATAGTCTTTTAACTCAGTTTCTTAGTGATGAAGTAACCTAAAATTTGGTGATGAGGAATTGGAAAATACTGAAATTGTTTACATCAATTGTACGATAATACAATATGAATATGGTGGATAAATATACTATCGAGACTCATTAGATAATTTGAATTATTTCAAATGTATATGGAATATGTGTCATTAAGTAATAGTCTTTTAACTTCGTTTCTTAGTGATGAAGTAACCTAAGATTTGGTGATGGAGAATTAGAAAATACTGAAACTGTTTACAACTATTATACCATAATACAATATGAATATGGTGAATAAATATACTATCGAGACTCATTAGATAATTTGAATTATTTAAAATGTATATGGAATATGTGTCATTAAGTAATAGTCTTTTAACTTAGTTTCTTAGTGATGAAGTAACCTAAAATTTGGTGATGGAGAAGATGAAAAATATTGAAATTGTTTACATCTATTATACCATAATACAATATGAATATGGTGGATAAATATACTATCGAGACTCATTAGATAATTTGAATTATTTCAAATGTATATGGAATATGTGTCATTAAGTAATAGTCTTTTAAGATAGTTTCTTAGTGATGAAGTAACCTAAAATTTGGTGATGGAGAATTGGAAAATACTAAAATTGTTTACATCTATTATACAATAATACAATATGAATATGGTGGATAAATATACTATCGAGACTCATTAGATAATTTGAATTATTATAAATGTATATGGAATATGTGTCATTAAGTAATAGTCTTTTAACTTAGTTTCTTAGTGATGAAGTAACCTAAGATTTGGTGATGGAGAATTAGAAAATACTGAAATTGTTTACATCTATTGTACGATAATACAATATGAATATGGTGGATAAATATACTATCGAGACTCATTAGATAATTTGAATTATTTCAAATGTATATGGAATATGTGTCATTAAGTAATAGTCTTTTAACTTGGTTTCTTAGTGATGAAGTAACCTAAGATTTGGTGATGGAGAATTAGAAAATACTGAAACTGTTTACATCTATTATACCATAATACAATATGAATATGGTGAATAAATATACTATCGAGACTCATTAGATAATTTGAGTTATTTCAAATGTATATGGAATATGTGTCATTAAGTAATAGTCTTTTAACTTAGTTTCTTAGTGATGAAGTAACCTAAAATTTGGTGATGGAGAAGATGAAAAATATTGAAATTGTTTACATCTATTATACCATAATACAATATGAATATGGTGGATAAATATACTATCGAGACTCATTAGATAATTTGAATTATTATAAATGTATATGGAATATGTGTCATTAAGTAATAGTCTTTTAACTTAGTTTCTTAGTGATGAAGTAACCTAAGATTTGGTGATGGAGAATTAGAAAATACTGAAACTGTTTACATCTATTATACCATAATACAATATGAATATGGTGAATAAATATACTATCGAGACTCATTAGATAATTTGAATTATTTCAAATGTATATGGAATATGTGTCATTAAGTAATAGTCTTTTAACTTGGTTTCTTAGTGATGAAGTAACCTAAAATTTGGTGATGGAGAATTAGAAAATACGGAAACTGTTTACATCTATTATACCATAATACAATATGAATATGGTGAATAAATATACTATCGAGACTCATTAGATAATTTGAATTATTTCAAATGTATATGGAATATGTGTCATTAAGTAATAGTCTTTTAACTTAGTTTCTTAGTGATGAAGTAACCTAAGATTTTGTGATGGAGAATTTGAAAATACTGAAACTGTTTACATGTATTATACCATAATACAATATGAATATGGTGAATAAATATACTATCGAGACTCATTAGATAATTTGAATTATTTCAAATGTATATGGAATATGTGTCATTAAGTAATAGTCTTTTAACTTAGTTTCTTAGTGATGAAGTAACCTAAGATTTTGTGATGGAGAATTAGAAAATACTGAAATTGATTACATCTATTATACGATAATACAATATGAATATGGTGGATAAATATACTATCGAGACTCATTAGATAATTTGAATTATTTCAAATGTATATGGAATATGTGTCATTAAGTAATAGTCTTTTAACTTAGTTTCTTAGTGATGAAGTAACCTAAGATTTGGTGATGGAGAATTAGAAAATACTAATACTGTTTACATCTATTATAACATAATACAATATGAATATGGTGAATAAATATACTATCGAGACTCATTAGATAATTTGAATTATTTCAAATGTATATGGAATATGTGTCATTAAGTAATAGTCTTTTAACTTAGTTTCTTAGTGATGAAGTAACCTAAAATTTGGTGATGGAGAAGATGAAAAATATTGAAATTGTTTACATCTATTATACCATAATACAATATGAATATGGTGAATAAATATACTATCGAGACTCATTAGATAATTTGAATTATTTCAAATGTATATGGAATATGTGTCATTAAGTAATAGTCTTTTAACTTAGTTTCTTAGTGATGAAGTAACCTAAGATTTTGTGATGGAGAATTAGAAAATACTGAAATTGATTACATCTATTATACGATAATACAATATGAATATGGTGGATAAATATACTATCGAGACTCATTAGATAATTTGAATTATTTCAAATGTATATGGAATATGTGTCATTAAGTAATAGTCTTTTAACTTAGTTTCTTAGTGATGAAGTAACCTAAGATTTGGTGATGGAGAATTAGAAAATACTAATACTGTTTACATCTATTATAACATAATACAATATGAATATGGTGAATAAATATACTATCGAGACTCATTAGATAATTTGAATTATTTCAAATGTATATGGAATATGTGTCATTAAGTAATAGTCTTTTAACTTAGTTTCTTAGTGATGAAGTAACCTAAAATTTGGTGATGGAGAAGATGAAAAATATTGAAATTGTTTACATCTATTATACCATAATACAATATGAATATGGTGGATAAATATACTATCGAGACTCATTAGATAATTTGAATTATTTCAAATGTATATGGAATATGTGTCATTAAGTAATAGTCTTTTAAGATAGTTTCTTAGTGATGAAGTAACCTAAAATTTGGTGATGGAGAATTGGAAAATACTAAAATTGTTTACATCTATTATACAATAATACAATATGAATATGGTGGATAAATATACTATCGAGACTCATTAGATAATTTGAATTATTATAAATGTATATGGAATATGTGTCATTAAGTAATAGTCTTTTAACTTAGTTTCTTAGTGATGAAGTAACCTAAGATTTGGTGATGGAGAATTAGAAAATACTGAAATTGTTTACATCTATTGTACGATAATACAATATGAATATGGTGGATAAATATACTATCGAGACTCATTAGATAATTTGAATTATTTCAAATGTATATGGAATATGTGTCATTAAGTAATAGTCTTTTAACTTGGTTTCTTAGTGATGAAGTAACCTAAGATTTGGTGATGGAGAATTAGAAAATACTGAAACTGTTTACATCTATTATACCATAATACAATATGAATATGGTGAATAAATATACTATCGAGACTCATTAGATAATTTGAGTTATTTCAAATGTATATGGAATATGTGTCATTAAGTAATAGTCTTTTAACTTAGTTTCTTAGTGATGAAGTAACCTAAAATTTGGTGATGGAGAAGATGAAAAATATTGAAATTGTTTACATCTATTATACCATAATACAATATGAATATGGTGGATAAATATACTATCGAGACTCATTAGATAATTTGAATTATTTCAAATGTATATGGAATATGTGTCATTAAGTAATAGTCTTTTAAGATAGTTTCTTAGTGATGAAGTAACCTAAAATTTGGTGATGGAGAATTGGAAAATACTAAAATTGTTTACATCTATTATACAATAATACAATATGAATATGGTGGATAAATATACTATCGAGACTCATTAGATAATTTGAATTATTATAAATGTATATGGAATATGTGTCATTAAGTAATAGTCTTTTAACTTAGTTTCTTAGTGATGAAGTAACCTAAGATTTGGTGATGGAGAATTAGAAAATACTGAAATTGTTTACATCTATTGTACGATAATACAATATGAATATGGTGGATAAATATACTATCGAGACTCATTAGATAATTTGAATTATTTCAAATGTATATGGAATATGTGTCATTAAGTAATAGTCTTTTAACTTGGTTTCTTAGTGATGAAGTAACCTAAGATTTGGTGATGGAGAATTAGAAAATACTGAAACTGTTTACATCTATTATACCATAATACAATATGAATATGGTGAATAAATATACTATCGAGACTCATTAGATAATTTGAGTTATTTCAAATGTATATGGAATATGTGTCATTAAGTAATAGTCTTTTAACTTAGTTTCTTAGTGATGAAGTAACCTAAAATTTGGTGATGGAGAAGATGAAAAATATTGAAATTGTTTACATCTATTATACCATAATACAATATGAATATGGTGGATAAATATACTATCGAGACTCATTAGATAATTTGAATTATTATAAATGTATATGGAATATGTGTCATTAAGTAATAGTCTTTTAACTTAGTTTCTTAGTGATGAAGTAACCTAAGATTTGGTGATGGAGAATTAGAAAATACTGAAACTGTTTACATCTATTATACCATAATACAATATGAATATGGTGAATAAATATACTATCGAGACTCATTAGATAATTTGAATTATTTCAAATGTATATGGAATATGTGTCATTAAGTAATAGTCTTTTAACTTGGTTTCTTAGTGATGAAGTAACCTAAAATTTGGTGATGGAGAATTAGAAAATACGGAAACTGTTTACATCTATTATACCATAATACAATATGAATATGGTGAATAAATATACTATCGAGACTCATTAGATAATTTGAATTATTTCAAATGTATATGGAATATGTGTCATTAAGTAATAGTCTTTTAACTTAGTTTCTTAGTGATGAAGTAACCTAAGATTTTGTGATGGAGAATTTGAAAATACTGAAACTGTTTACATGTATTATACCATAATACAATATGAATATGGTGAATAAATATACTATCGAGACTCATTAGATAATTTGAATTATTTCAAATGTATATGGAATATGTGTCATTAAGTAATAGTCTTTTAACTTAGTTTCTTAGTGATGAAGTAACCTAAGATTTTGTGATGGAGAATTAGAAAATACTGAAATTGATTACATCTATTATACGATAATACAATATGAATATGGTGGATAAATATACTATCGAGACTCATTAGATAATTTGAATTATTTCAAATGTATATGGAATATGTGTCATTAAGTAATAGTCTTTTAACTTAGTTTCTTAGTGATGAAGTAACCTAAGATTTGGTGATGGAGAATTAGAAAATACTAATACTGTTTACATCTATTATAACATAATACAATATGAATATGGTGAATAAATATACTATCGAGACTCATTAGATAATTTGAATTATTTCAAATGTATATGGAATAAGTGTCATTAAGTAATAGTCTCTTAACTTAGTTTATTAGTGATGAAGTAACCTAAAATTTGGTGATGGAGAAGAAGAAAAATATTGAAACTGTTTACATCTATTATACGATAATACAATATGAATATGGTGGATAAACATACTATCGAGACTCATTAGATAATTTGAATTATTTCAAATGTATATGGAATATGTGTCATTAAGTAATAGTCTTTTAACTCGGTTTCTTAGTGATGAAGTAACCTAAAATTTGGTGATGAGGAATTGGAAAATACTGAAATTGTTTACATCTATTGTACGATAATACAATATGAATATGGTGGATAAATATACTATCGAGACTCATTAGATAATTTGAATTATTTCAAATGTATATGGAATATGTGTCATTAAGTAATAGTCTTTTAACTTGGTTTCTTAGTGATGAAGTAACCTAAGATTTGGTGATGGAGAATTAGAAAATACTGAAACTGTTTACATCTATTATACCATAATACAATATGAATATGGTGAATAAATATAATATCGAGACTCATTAGATAATTTGAATTATTTCAAATGTATATGGAATATGTGTCATTAAGTAATAGTCTTTTAAGATAGTTTCTTAGTGATGAAGTAACCTAAAATTTGGTGATGGAGAATTGGAAAATACTAAAATTGTTTACATCTATCATACCATAATACAATATGAATATGGTGGATAAATATACTATCGAGACTCATTAGATAATTTGAATTATTTCAAATGTATATGGAATATGTGTCATTAAGTAATAGTCTTTTAACTTAGTTTCTTAGTGATGAAGTAACCTAAGATTTGGTGATGGAGAATTATAAAATACTGAAACTGTTTACATCTATTATACCATAATACAATATGAATATGGTGAATAAATATACTATCGAGACTCATTAGATAATTTGAATTATTTCAAATGTATATGGAATATGTGTCATTAAGTAATAGTCTTTTAACTTAGTTTCTTAGTGATGAAGTAACCTAAAATTTGGTGATGGAGAAGAAGAAAAATATTGAAATTGTTTACATCTATTATACCATAATACAATATGAATATGATGGATAAATATACTATCGAGACTCATTAGATAATTTGAATTATTTCAAATGTATATGGAATATGTGTCATTAAGTAATAGTCTTTTAACTTAGTTTCTTAGTGATGAAGTAACCTAAAATTTGGTGATGGAGAATTAGAAAATACTGAAACTGTTTACATCTATTATACCATAATACAATATGAATATGGTGGATAAATATACTATCGAGACTCATTAGATAATTTGTATTTGTTTAAATGTATATGGAATATGTGTCATTAAGTAATAGTCTTTTAACTTATTTTCTTAGTGAAGAAGTAACCTAAGATTTGGTGATGGAGAATTAGTAAATACTGAAACTGTTTACATCTATTAACCGTAATACAATATGAATATGGTGAATAAATATACTATCGAGACTCATTAGATAATTTGAATTATTTAAAATGTATATGGAATATGTGTCATTAAGTAATAGTCTCTTAACTTAGTTTCTTAGTGATGAAGTAACCTAAAATTTGGTGATGGAGAAGAAGAAAAATATTGAAATTGTTTACATCTATTATACGATAATACAATATGAATATGGTGGATAACAATACTATCGAGACTCATTAGATAATTTGAATTATTTCAAATGTATATGGAATATGTGTCATTAAGTAATAGTCTTTTAACTCGGTTTCTTAGTGATGAAGTAACCTAAAATTTGGTGATGAGGAATTGGAAAATACTGAAATTGTTTACATCTATTGTACGATAATACAATATGAAAATGGTGGATAAATATACTATCGAGACTCATTAGATAATTTGAATTATTTCAAATGTATATGGAATATGTGTCATTAAGTAATAGTCTTTTAACTTGGTTTCTTAGTGATGAAGTAACCTAAGATTTGGTGATGGAGAATTAGAAAATACTGAAACTGTTTACATCTATTATACCATAATACAATATGAATATGGTGAATAAATATACTATCGAGACTCATTAGATAATTTGAATTATTTCAAATGTATATGGAATATGTGTCATTAAGTAATAGTCTTTTAACTTAGTTTCTTAGTGATGAAGTAACCTAAAATTTGGTGATGGAGAATTGGAAAATACTGAAATTGTTTACATCTATTATACCATAATACAATTTGAATATGGTGGATAAATATACTATCGAGACTCATTAGATAATTTGAATTCTTTCAAATGTATATGGAATATGTGTCATTAAGTAACAGTCTTTTAACTTAGTTTCTTAGTGATGAAGTAACCTAAAATTTGGTGATAGAGAAGAAGAAAAATATTGAAATTGTTTACATCTATTATACCATAATACAATATGAATATGGTGGATAAATATACTATCGAGACTCATTAGATAATTTGAATTATTTCAAATGTATATGGAATATGTGTCATTAAGTAATAGTCTTTTAACTTGGTTTCTTAGTGATAAAGTAACCTAAAATTTGGTGATGGAGAATTAGAAAATATGGAAACTGTTTACATCTATTATACCATAATACAATATGAATATGGTGATTAAATATACTATCGAGACTCATTAGATAATTTGAATTATTTCAAATGTATATGGAATATGTGTCATTAAGTAATAGTCTTTTAACTTAGTTTCTTAGTGATGAAGTAACCTAAGATTTTGTGATGGAGAATTTGAAAATACTGAAACTGTTTACATGTATTATACCATAATACAATATGAATATGGTGAATAAATATACTATCGAGACTCATTAGATAATTTGAATTATTTCAAATGTATATGGAATATGTGTCATTAAGTAATAGTCTTTTAACTTAGTTTCTTAGTGATGAAGTAACCTAAGATTTGGTGATGGAGAATTAGAAAATACTGAAATTGATTACATCTATTATACCATAATACAATATGAATATGGTGGATAAATATACTATCGAGACTCATTAGATAATTTGAATTATTTAAAATGTATATGGAATATGTGTCATTAAGTAATAGTCTTTTAACTTAGTTTTTTAGTGATGAAGTAACCTAAGATTTGGTGATGGAGAACTATAAAATACTAAAACTGTTTACATCTATTATAACATAATACAATATGAATATGGTGAATAAATATACTATCGAGACTCATTAGATAATTTGAATTATTTCAAATGTATATGGAACATGTGTCATTAAGTAATAGTCTCTTAACTTAGTTTCTTAGTGATGAAGTAACCTAAAATTTGGTGATGGAGAAGAAGAAAAATATTGAAATTGTTTACATCTATTATACGATAATACAATATGAATATGATGGATAAATATACTGTCGAGACTTGTGATCGGTGGATCTGGAACTGACTGTTTAACGCTGGTTCGCGAAATGTCGCGGAAGCAAGAGTCGCCACCGTCTTTTATTTTCTCCAACATGGAAAGGACAAAAGCACAGAAAAATTGCTTATTGAGATTAGTTCTCGGTTCGGGCGGTAGATTTATAGAAAGGGAAGGTGTTAGCACCCTTTCTATCCATGGTTATCCACGGGATCTTAGATACTTGCTCATTTGTGTTTTCAAAAATGTTTGTTTGCTTTTCAAGGTGAGTGGGTTTGAAAAAGTTTTGTTTAAAATTTCAGTTCGACTCTTGTATCGGTCCTCAAGAGTGTTTGAAAAGTTGTTTTGAAAGCTTTTTGAAAGTGTCGGTGTGAAAAGAGTTTTGATTTGTTTTTGAAAAGAGCAAGTATCCACGAGTCATCCACCTACCCTAAGGAATTAGGCTGTGTAAATGTCCTTAAGGTAGTGCCATCCCACAATTGAGAGGTAGGTAGCACCACCGTTGGAGGTGTTCGGGTCAATTCGAGGTTTAGTGACAGTGTGGTCACCAGAGCAATAGGAAGACACCTTAGAAGCTACCCCCATGCCATGTTCATGGACATGAGGACTTACTAAAACGTCCTCTACTCGACGACCACGTTTCGAGGGGGCAAGGCAACAGTGAGGCGTACCCTAAGAGTGGTGTGTGAATTGTGTGTCATTTTCAGTTATATTTGTCTTGTCATGTATTGAGTGTTCTACGCTTTGATTTTATTTTTGGCCATTCATTCTTTCATGCAAATTATTAGCAGTTAAAAGGTGCGGGAAGATAAAAGTCCTACGCTATTACAAAGGCGCGGGTCTACATCGCCGAATTAAACCAAGACCCGGTTTGAAATAAATAAAAAGCGGAAAGTAAATATCCTAATTATCTATTACAAAGCTTTGGGGCAATTACATGAAATTTAAAAAAGGAAATAAAAGTAAATGTGCAAAAAGAAATAAAATCGAGAATGCGAGGGCGTTGAACCCTTTTAAAGAAATTAAATTGAAATCATAAATTAATTAAATTAAATAAAAGAAAGAACCCTTTTTTTGGAGTTTTTGTATTTATGGAAATAAGGAAAATTAAATTGGAATTAAAAGTTAATTAAAACCCTAGTTCTAAATCGTTTTTAATTTATTAAAAAAATGTTTAAGTTGTAACCTAATTTAACCCTAATTAATTAAATGGCATATTTATTTACAAGAATATTAAATAATTAAATATGGTGAAAAAGGAAAAAAAGAATAAAAATATAAAAACCCTAATTTCTACCTTTTTTAGTTTATAAAAAAAATATTAAAATTAAACCTAAAATTAAACTAATTAGTTATTAGAATTTTATTTACAAAATAGCATTAAATAAAATATATTTTTATCTTTATGATTTTTTCTGATTTTTTTGGTATTTTTATATTATTAAAATTAATTTAAGGAATTAAAAGAAAATAATTGAAACAAAAATAAAAGGGAAAAGAATAAAGGAAAGAAATACAAACAAGGGGGTTTGTTGACCCTTTTGGAGGTTTATTTGCAAGTAATCTGGCCCATGAGATGCAAGCCCATGTTGACTTTCCTGACTTGTGTGTGGAGGTGTTGACCGGTGTGCACCCTGGACTTCATACCATAGCCTTTAGATTCATCTCCTGGAACATGTGGCGCGCCAGGAATATTGGATGCATGATGGACCCTAGGCCAGGAATTGTACCTGAACGCATTATGAACAAAAATATTGAAGAATATGGGGGACCTGGGAATCGAACCCAGGTCCCAATGCTTGCAAACGTTCCTCTCCAACAACTGTGCCAGCGCGTTCATTCATAAGCATAATGGAATGCAATTATTATATTTGAAAAGTGCTAATATTCTGGGACAAACGAAAACTCGCGCCAATTATTTGAACGCACCATTCATGTCCCTCCACGCATCATCTTATTCCATTGTTCTGAAACAAAAAGCATTTAAATAGCGGGGGTTTTAAACCCCCACAAACTGAAAACATGAAAATAGCGAATAGTTGTATAATCAAAATAAAAAAGGCGCGATGGTATGGTTTTGTTCGTCATGAGCTTCTGATTTCAATGGCGCTATTTAGATTGGCCAATTTTTCCTCAAGTGTAAAACCCCAATTCATGGTTCCTGAAACCCTAAAAAATAGCCATGGCAATTTTCTATACAAGCAATATTAGTTCAATTCAATGGTACCATAAGTTTCAGTGAGTCCATATTAGTGTAAAACAATCATTAGAATGTATGAAAAATGCGTGCAAATCAAAATACGAATATGCAAATGTTCATGGACAGGGCGACTTCGTGCTACCGTTTCTCTGCGTGTGGGGACGTGATTTTAATTGAGAAAGCTTCCTAGTTATCCCAGCAAGCCTTTGGAATGGTTCTTTTTCCCTGAAATGCACTCTAGCTAT
Source organism: Vicia faba (assembly GCA_948472305.1). Taxonomy (NCBI): domain Eukaryota; kingdom Viridiplantae; phylum Streptophyta; class Magnoliopsida; order Fabales; family Fabaceae; genus Vicia; species Vicia faba. Next base: position 26,864 of record CATIWC010001073.1, read on the forward strand.
GGAATCAGATTTGAAGTTTTTTGGTGAAAAATGCAAAGTTTGTCTTTGATTCTGAGCGCAGCCTCTAGGTTTCTCTGATTAGGTTTAGGTTTGTGTATGTATATGGAATGAATTAGGGTAGAAATCCAAGTCCATAAACCTTTGCAATCAATGTTTCAATATTTGATTTTAATGGTATCTTTTTCAATCTTTTTCATGTGAAGAACATGCCAATCATTGCCAATCACCTTGATTCCTTCCTTATTGAATAGTGCACGAAATCTTGAGTGAATTCTATGCACAAAAAGATTTGAAAAGCATGGATTAGTATTTTTCTTATAATTAATTTTAATTAAATGAATTAAATAGATTAAATATTCAATTAATTAATTAAAAATAGGAAAATAACTGCCATTTGGGTCAATGGGTCGTGCATAGCTTTTGGATGATGATTCTTGGAAGAAATTGAGGCCCATTAGCAATTTTGGGGCATTTGAAGCAAAGTTGACTTTTCAAAATTCCCAAAAATTCCCCAACTTCCACAAGGCATATCTTGCTCAATGTTTAAGCTTTGATCATGTTCTTGGACATTTTGGAAAGGTCTTGTAGTCCTCTAACCAATGCCTTTGGTCCCATGTCATTTTGATTTACCAATCTCAAGTTATGGTCTTTGACTTAAAGTGCCTTTTTGTTGACTTTTGAAAATGACCTATAATGTTGAGATTGATAACTTTTTGTGAGAGCATTTCTTGGACTTGAAGTGTGAATAGGAGTTGTAGGAAATGTCATTCTCTTCAAAATGAGATTTGGATGGAATTTTTCTGATAAACCATGTGGAAGTTATGCCCTGGTCAATTTACAGTTGACTTTTTCAACTGTCCAAATATGGAAACTTTTGCATCTTGAGACCTTTTGAGCCATGCCTTGAAAATCATGATCAAGAATTGATCAAATGATGTTTGTGGCTTCAAAATAGGATGTTGACCAAAATTTTGAACTTTGACTGTCAAATGACCATTTTACCCCTACAGTTGACTGCTGAGCAATTAGGGTTTTTGACTGTGCAATTTTATGCTGTGAGTCTTGAAACTTAGCATATGGATGCTTGACAATGTTTATAGGAATGTGGGACTTGTTTGGACCCTTGGAAACCTCAACTTCTTTGTCAGAACCAAAACCCTAATTTTTGACTGTTAGGAGGCCATTGAACTGTGCAACCCTTGAGAGCTTTTGAACCTTTGACTTGGAAAACCTTGAAGAATATGGGAGGGAAAACTTTGGGGTACAACAGTTGCCCCTGTTCAATCTTCTTAGACCTGAGGATGTAGATTGGCTGGCGTGCCTTTTGTAATCCGAAGGTGGAAGATGATTGAACACTAGAGTGCCCAGAAATTTGCGCTCACATAGTAGTGTGATGGTGGGAATGGGCTTATAGATGCCATTTGGAGATTGATGGATATGGGTGGTTACTACCTCAACGGGACAGAGAGAGAACCTTGGACGATTACTACCTCAACAGGAACGCTGAGAGAATCTTGGGGCGATTACTACCTCAACAGGAACGCTGAGAGAACCTTGGGGCGATTACTACCTCAATAGTAACGGTGAGAGAATCTTGGATGTCTTCTACTGAGTCTTTATCAGGAAAATCTTTAGGAATCGATTTAACTGGACTAGAGAAGGCCTTTGACTGGATAAGAATCAGGAAAATCTTGGGGTCGATTTAACTAAACCAGGCTAGGTCTTAGAATATCTTCAACTGGATAAGAATCAGGGAGATCTTAGGGTCGATCTGACTGAACCAGAGAAGGCCTTTGACTGGATAAGAATCAGAAAAATCTTTAGGAGTCGATTCAACTGAACCGGTCAAGGTCTTGGAATATCTTCAACTGGATAAGAATCAGGGAGATCTTAGGGTCGATCTGACTGAACCAGAGAAGGCCTTTGGCTGGATAAAAATCAGGAAAATCTTAGGGTCGATTTAACTGAACCGGGCAAGGTCTTGGAATATCTTCAACTGGATAAGAATCAGGGAGATCTTAGGGTCGATCTGACTGAACCAGAGAAGGTCTTGGAATCTTCAACTGGATAAGAATCAGGGAGATCTTAGGGTCGATCTGACTGAACCAGAGAAGGCCTTTGACTGGATAAGAATCAGGAAAATCTTAGGGTCGATTTAACTGAACCGGACAAGGTCTTGGAATCTTCAACTGGATAAGAATCAGGGAGATCTTAGGGTCGATCTGACTGAACAAGAGAAGGCCTTTGATTGGATAAGAATCAGAAAAATCTTTAGGAGTCGATTTAACTGAACCTGAGGAGGTCTTGGACATAGCTGAGAACTTAACTGGATCTTTCCTGAAAGGTAAAGGTCAGTCATATGCAATGCATGATATGGATCGAGCAATGATGTTCTCAACATAAATGAGATTGTAAGGTCATGATGCGTATGTGCATGCTATAATGTATAGAAATGCGATGTTTATGAATGTATGTTTTTGTCTAGGAAAGTGAATCCTTGACGGGTGCCGAGAAGTTGAATCCTGGGCTGACGTTGGAGAATAGTGCTTTGTTGTTTCCGCTGGGGATGATAGTTGCAAGAATACCGGTAGGAGAAGATAACTTCGTTGGGGAATGAACTTGGCGAATGGATTACTCTGCGGGGAGAAAATTACTCTAGCGATCTTGCTGGGGAGCAATACTCTGTGGGGAGAGAGGTACTTTGCTGGAATGTTGATGGTAACTTCGCTGGGGATACCATTGTTGTGTTGGAAGTGTTAATAGACTCCACTGGGGATAGGAAGATTTCGTCAGGGACGATCTTTCCGTGGCTTTTGGCTGAGGGTAACCTAGTTATAACCTTTGAATAAAGTCGGGGGACGCGTTCGTGCTCTGCGAGGGATAAGCTTCTAGAATCTACCGGGGATAAGCTTCCTGTTGGGGAGATGGATTCAAACTTTCCTGGGGAAATCTTGATTGGACTCTCCTGGGGAAATTTTGAACTATATTGGGGAAGTGACTCCATTGAATGTCTAGTATACCGTCGGGGAACAATCTTAGATCAAGACTGCCGGGGATGCTTGTTAAGAATATCTGTATGATGTGCTGAGGAATGTTGAGATCTGCTGGAGGACACCCAACTTCCTTAAGGCTGATAGTATAGCTTTGCTTGGGGAGAGTGCACTGACTTGCTGGCTCACTCTCTGGGGAATTAAGATATACTGGTTATGTTCTTCAGCTGAACCTACCTTGATACCTTGGTGGACCGAACAATTAGATCGCTTAGACCACTCATTATTGCCCCTGTTTCTAATATTAACTGTAATTAATCCTTTGTTTCGTATGCAAATATTTATGAGTTAGCAACTATTTTCAAATGCATATATCACAAATTGAACCTTGGACGTTCTTCGCAAAACAAAACAGAAAAGGAAAAACAATTGGCAATTTTAACTGAAAAGTGATTTTTGTATTGATTTTTGAATTTTCCTGTAAATGGGCGTTTATGTACAAGAGACTGACGTCCTAGTAAGAGAACATCGCCGAACAAAATAATTTATACAATTTGTACAAAGGGAAAACAAAACAGCTATGTGAAAAGAATGATCCCACTGGGTTCCAACTCTGCTATCGCCTTTATATCTTCGAGCATCTCATCACTTGATGACCTAGCTGAAGATGAAGCTGATTGATCGATGCCGTCTGAACTTGATGTAGATACCGGATTCTGGATGCAAAGTGATCCAATGAGACATAGTATTACGCTTTATCCCTAACTTTTGCCTGGACCGCCCTTTCGGGTTTTCAGTCCACCGGGATACCCATTTTTGCCCAAGCCGCCTTTTCAGGTTTTCGACTTGCCGGGTGTACAGATTTTTTCATTTCATCCCTTCATTTTGCCCGAACCCTTTTGGTTCGCCGGGAAGCCCTAATTTTTGCCTAGGTATGTCAACCTAGCGGGTCTTTTTTCATGCGTAGTATCTTTTTACTATGTCTGCATTGGCGGGGTGAGGAAGGTCGTCACCATCCATGTTGGTTAGAATCATGGCTCCTCCTGAGAACACATGTTTAACCACAAATGGCCCTTCGTATGTAGGGGTCCATTTGCCCCTTGGATCACTCTGAGGAAGTATGATGCACTTGATTACCAGATCCCCAACTTGATATTCTTGTGGTCTGACCTTTTTGTTAAATGCCCTGATCATCCGTTTTTGGTACGTCTGACCATGACAAATAGCAGCAAGTCTCTTTTCGTCAATTAAATTTAGATGATCAAGTCGTTTCTGGATCCAATCATCTTCACTCAGATCTGCATCCTTCATTATCCGGAGAGAGGGTATTTGCACTTCAATCGGTAAGACTGCCTCCATACCATAGACCAAGGGGAAAGGAGTTGCCCCGGTTGACGTCCTTGCTGTGGTACGGTACCCATGTAGAGAAAACGGTAACATCTCGTGCCAATCTTTATAAGTCACTGTCATCTTCTGCACAATTTTCTTCATATTTTTATTTGCTGCTTCTACAACCCCATTCATCTTCGGCCGGTAGGGAGAAGAGTTGTGGTGCTGTATTTTAAATTGCTCGCAGAGCTCAGTGATCATCTTGTTATTGAGATTGGTACCGTTGTCTGTAATGATCCTTTTAGGGACGTCGTACCGATAGATCAGGTTGTGCCGAATGAACCGTGCCACAACATTCTTGGTTACCGTAGCGTAGGAAGCTGCTTCAACCCACTTTGTGAAGTAATCGATCGCCACCAGGATGAAGCGATGCCCATTGGATGTCGTAGTTTTAATCTCGCCGATCATATCTATGCCCCACATTGCAAAAGGCTAAGGTGCAGTCAAGACATTCAGAGGGAATGGAGGAACATGCACCTTGTCTGCATATATCTGGCATTTATGGCATGTCCGAGAGTGTTGGTAACAGTCAGCTTCCATGGTGGACCAGAAATACCCTGCCCGAAGGATTTTCTTTGCCATAGTGTGTCCACTGGAATGCGTCCCGAAGGTACCCTCATGCAGCTCTGCCATGATCCTTTCTGCTTCAGTCTTATCCACACAACGCAGTAAGGTCGAATCATGGTTTCGCTTGTACAAAATGTCGTTGCTGAGGAAGAACTTCACTGCGAACCTTCTCAGAAACTTCTTATCATTGACAGATGCACCTTCAGGGTATTCTTGAACTTCCAAATATCTCTTCACCTCATGGTACCAAGGCTTCTCAGTCACCAACTCAGTTTCAAGATCACAACAGTATGCCGGTTCGTCCAGTTTCCAGATAATGATCCGGGGAGCCTCATTGTCCCATTTGACCTTGAACATGGAAGACATCGTAGCTAACGCGTCCGCCAGCTGATTCTCCTCTCTTGGAAAGTGTTCAAAGGTTATCTCTGTGAAATGGGGGATCATTGTCAACACACATTCTCTGTAAGGAATAAGATTCAGATGTTTCGTATCCCATTCTCCTTTGATCTGATTGATCACGAGAGCGGAATCTCCGAAGACACTCAGAAACTTGATCCTTAAGTCGATCGCAGCTTGGAGACCCATGATGCATGCCTCATAGTCCGCCATGTTGTTGGTGCAGTTGAAACATAGCCGGGCAGTCAGTGGAGTATGAGTGCCTTGAGGGGATATGATTACAGCGCCGATACCGTTACCTAAAGCATTGGAGGCTCCGTCAAAGTGAATAGACCATCGGGATCCTTCCTCAGGTCCTTCATCCGGTCCAGGTACTTCACAATCAGTCACTATCATGATACTCTCGTTAGGAAATTCGAAGTTCATTGACTGATAGTCGTCTACTGCCTGATGTTCCAAGTGGTCTGCCAATACACTTCCTTTGATGGCTTTCTAAGTCGTGTACTGGATGTCGTATTCTGTCAAGATCATTTGCCATCTTGCTATTCTCCCAGACAGAGCAGGCTTTTTGAATATGTACTTTATAGGATCCATTTTTGAGATCAACAAGGTAGTGTGAGTCAGCATATACTGTCTCAGCCTGCGAGCAGCCCATACCAAAGCGCAGCAAGTTTTCTCAAGCAGTGAGTATCGGGTCTCACAGTCGGTAAACTTTTTGCTAAGGTAATAAATGGCATGCTCTTTTCGGCCAGACTCGTCATGCTGCCCCAGCACACACCCCATTGAGTTATCAAGTACTGTCAGGTATAGTATCAAAGGTCTCCCTTCAACCGGTGGCATAAGAATGGGTGGTTTTTGGAGATACTCCTTGATTCTGTCAAAAGCGGCCTGACATTCATCGTTCCAACGTACTACCTGATCTTTCTTCAGTAACTTGAAGATTGGTTCACAGGTAGCGGTTAGATGGGAGATGAATCGAGCAATATAATTCAGGCGTCCTAAAAAGCCTCTGACCTCTTTCCCTGTCTTAGGAACTGGCATCTCTTGAATAGCTTTAACCTTGGCAGGGTCCACTTGAATACCCTTGTCACTTACAATGAAGCCTAGCAACTTCCCAGATCTAACCCCGAAAGTGCACTTGTTTGGGTTCAACCTCAGCTTGTACAACTTCAAGCGGTCAAACAGCTTCTGCAGATGGTCAAGGTGTTCCTCCTCAGTTTGGGACCTTGCAATCATGTCGTCGACATACACTTCAATCTCATGATGGATCATGTCATGGAATAAGGCAACCATGGCACGTTGGTAGGTTGCCCCAACATTCTTCAGTCCAAAAGGCATGACCTTGTAGCAGAAGGTGCCCCACTGAGTAACAAAGGTAGTCTTTTCCATGTCTTCAGGAGCCATCTTGATCTGATTATACCCTGAAAAACCATCCATGAAGGAAAACACCTTATGCTGAGCAGTATTGTCAACAAGGACATCAATGTGAGGTAGAGGGAAGTCATCTTTGAGGTTGGCCCTGTTCAGATCCCTGTAATCAACACACATTCTGACCTTACCATCCTTCTTCGGTACCGGCACCACATTAGCAACCCACTGAGGGTAAGAAGTCACTGCAAGAAAACCGGCATCGAATTGCTTCATAACCTCGGCTTTAATCTTCTCAGACATCTCTGGATGCATACGGCGGACCTTTTGCTTAACCGGAGGGCAGTCTTCCTTGGTAGGCAAGTGATGGACCACAATGTCGGTATCCAACCCGGGCATGTCTTCGTAGGACCAGGCAAAGATCTCCACATAATCATGTAACATCTGAGTCAACCGTTGCTTCACGTTGAGCTCTAGGTTGGCACCAATCTTGACTTCCTTCCTATCTGTATTAGTACCCAGATTTATCGTTTCCACCGGCTCTTCATGTGGTTGAATTGCCCTCTCTTCCTGGAGTAACAGTCTTGCAAGCTCGCCGGGCACTTCGCAATCGTCTTCACCTTCGTCTTCGGCTAAGTTGATCGGATTTTCGAAGTCATAACTGGCAGTAGCAGAGTCGTTACCAGTGAGATCCATAGTGGATTGAAACCTGTATGAGTGAGTGTGAGTAAATACAGCTGTTTTGCAATATATAAAGAAAAGAAAGAAGGAAAAGGAGCATAATATTTGAAGTGCGAGAAAACGTCCAAGGTCTTTATTCATGATATATGAAATGACAATTAATATGCCCTCACAAATGAAACCACGGTGCCCCGGGTAAGACACCGGGCCATAGATTTTCACTTCATTGTTTATTACAAATAACAAAAACAAAGGAATTCATTACTCAGTAGCAAAAGTAACAGGTAGGTTGTCTTTTACAATCCAATTGCTAGGTCCAATGTCGGTCGTCGGATAAATCCAGCTGTCGAACTCAGCTTCATCCACTTCATCATCCTCCCTGATAGCATTCACTCCATGGTTAGGCATGGGAGTAGTCACCACATTGGGCTTCTCAGGTGCCTCAAACTGTACCTCCTTGGCATCAATAAGGTCTTGCACCTTGTTCCTTAAGGCCCAACAGTCATCAGTAGAATGCCCCGGGCTATCGGAGTGATAAGCACAGCGGGCATTTGGATTATACTTGGGAGAGGCAGTATTCACAACCTTTGGGGCCTCTCTGACAGTCACCAAGTTGGTGGATAGCAACTGCAGCAAGATTTGTGATAAGGTCATACTCAACCGGGTAAACTCTCTTCTGGGTCTCTCAGCCCTTTGTGGATTGGTTTGCCGAGGAGCGGCAGCAGGTTTAGCAATCATCAGCGCGTTGACAAATTGGCGGCGCTCTGGCTTATCTTCTCTTCTAGGCCCATATACAGCACTGGCCTCCTTCTTAAAGGGTTTCTTCTCAGAACTTGAAGATGCACCCTTCTGAATTTTACCGGACTTCATTCCAGCCTCTATCCTCTCCCCAGTCAGAATAAGATCAGTGAATCCTGCAGACGAATTACCGATAAGATGATTGAAGAATGGCCCGGAGAGGGTCCCCAAGAACATATCTACCAGCTCACGGTCAGTCAACGGAGGCTGCACCCTGCCAACCAGATCCCTCCACTTCTGTGCATACTCTTTAAAACCTTCGCTTGATCCTAGCGACATACCCTGGAGTTGGGTACGTGTAGGAGCAAGGTCGGCATTATATTGATACTGCTTATAAAAAGCAGTAGCCAACTCCTCCCAGTTACGAACCTTGGTCCCATCCAGCTGATAGAACCATTCAAGATGAGTCCCTGAAAGACTTTCTTGGAAGAAGTGGATCCACAAGTTCTTGTCCACTGTGTACGGTTGAATCTTCCGCACATAAGATCTGAGGTGTAGCTTGGGACAAGACGCCCCGTCATACTTGGTGAAAGATGGTGCCTTAAACTTGTGAGGAATGATCACACCAGTAGATAAGCCCAAGTCTCCGAAATCCAACCCAGGCACTTGTTGGATCTCCATTGCATTCAGTCTGTCTTCCAACTGCTTATACCGGTCTTCAGCAGGAGGATACTGTTCCTCATTGAAGTCAGTCTCGTTGTAAGAGACTACCGGACTAGGACCTTTTCCCCCTTGGGGACTGCTCTTGCCTACAGAAGAACCAGCTTCCTCATTCTGCAGAGTATTACCAAACCTCCGGCCCGAGTTGAAAAGAACAGTTCTCTTCTTCTTCTTCTCCTTCTTCAGGAGTAAAGCCTTCAGCTCTTCTTGGCCTTGAGCCAAACCCATGGTCAGCTCCTAAAATTGCGTGTTCTGCGCCTGAAGAGCCTTGATAGACATCTCGGTTGATGATGAGTAAGGGTTCATGATGCTAAAATAAATAGCGAAGAACAGTAAGCAACTTGAAAAGAAGAATACCTGCTATGCACATGATAAATGGAATGCGTATGATTTATGTTTTCAAAGACAATCGGGAATCAACTTTGTAAACAAAAAGGAACACACTTCATTATATTCAACTTTGAAATTTAAATTGTTCAACAGATTGCCCTTAGGCGTTACATAAAAGGGAAATACTGAAAAGGGAAATAAAACTGTAAAAGAACATCCAGAGCTCCTTATTGATCCCAGGGTCTCCTCTTCTCAGTACGGATGTAGTCATTCAGAGCTCGCTCATTCTCCAACTGCTTTGTCAGCTTCTGGATCTTCAATTCCTGCTCATTGAATTTTTCCCGATACGAATCCCGTTCTTCTCGCAGTTGCGACCAAGACCTCTTTAATGTCTCATAATCAGTAGGTATCTGAGGAGGGAGGACAGTTGGAGGAGCCCCATCTTTGTCAGGATACTCAAGAATGACGGGTCTGACAGCTTCGTATGGCATACCTAACTTCTGAGCACGGATGCGGACCCATTTGTAGTAGGCTTCCATAGGTAGAGAAGTCTTTGGCCCCAACTCTTGTGGATCAGCTTTATGAACTTTGTCCCAAGCCTTGATGAACCTACGACGCAGCTCGTCACTATCCACCTGAAACTCAAAACTGATGTGAGGCACCAACATCTCATGAGGCCCTGCTCTTTTGGCCCTTCCAAACTGACGGAGCACTAGACATGGATTGTAAGAGATTCCTCCTTGAGTACCAATCAAAGGAACATTAGGGTATTCTCCGCAACGATCAATAACAACTATCTCATCCAAACCTCTGAAAGTCCAAATGATGTCCTTGTCAGTGAGAGACATTAAACTATGAGCCCAACCTCTTCCTTCTTGGTTCTTCAGCACGAACTTAGGGAGGTGCGAAATAAACCACCTCACCAACAAAGGGATACAACACCATAGAGTTCCTCGTCTTCGGGCAGTACGAGCATAAAGTTGTTGCAAGATGTCACCCAAGAGAGCGGGCACAGGGTTCTGAGACATAAAGATCCTTATGGCAGTGACGTTGATGAAGTTGTCAGGATTAGGAAACAAGACTAGCCCATAGATTAGGAGAGCCAAGATGTCTTCATATGCCCTAAAGTCCAAGTCATTCCAGAAACTGTTAGCTTTGCCAATCAGAAACTTGGCCAGGAAACCCTTAACTCCGCTTCTAGTCACCCAGTTGTCCATTACTTCTTGATGGGTCAAGGGGAGAGCTGCAGCAACCTCCTAAAGCCTGAGGGTCTTTTCCCAACCAGTGAAGGGAGTCTGATCCAAGATAGGGATACCAAGAAAATCAGAGAACTCTTCCAGGGTAGGGACCAGCTGGAAGTCTTGAAAGGTGAAACACTGGTACAGAGGGTCATAGAATTGGGTCAGGACACTCATCAACTGTTGATCCCGCTTTGCAGTGACTAAACTGAGAAGAGAACCATGCCTCTGGATGAAGGAAGTGGTATTTGGAATCCTGCTAACCAACTCTTCAAGCAACTCAGGTGGGTGAACAAAGTTGAACCGGATAGTATTCCTTCACACAGGCATCATGATGTCCTACAAAACAGAGCAAAGGTGAAACCCTCTTGTCTTTGAAATGGTCAGTCCTTATGCAGGATGCATGCAATGCTCATGATGTTATGATGTTATGATAAAGCACACCACAAATATTTACAAAGGCAAACATGATAAGGCACACAAGTCACACAAGACAAGCCCTTAGAGTTTAGGCCAGCATGAGGTCTAGGTATTACCCTCTTTCAGTTTTTTGTTCATACCTGTCCTATCAAAATTAACTGGATTCTTAGAGGATCCCAATATCATTGACTACCCTCAATCGGTCATAACTCCAACATCGCAATCTTTTCTTGCGGCCAGAACCATCACGAGATTTTAGCCTCAATGGGCGTAGCATACTACTACTGTTCTATTGGCCAAGTTGGGTCATTTAAGGTTCTAAGGTCGGTTGGTGCTTAATGACTCCTCAGAAGACCCATATTCTCCTCGTTGCGACACAAGGGATATCGGTACAGACCAAGGTGCCACACCAACGTAGCCACTGCTTCACCCATGTCGGTCTACGCCGGACAGGTCCCTCACAGCTTATGCTACTTAAACAGGGTATCCCCAGATCCGGGTTAGGATCTATGTAACTCCGATGCAACCCACAATTTAAAGTAAACAAGTCAAAACAATTGAAAACACAGTTATGAACTATCCTAAGGTACACCTCACTTTATAAAGTAGTCCCCAGCAGAGTCGCCAGTTCTGTGATCGGTGGATCTGGAACTGACTGTTTAACGCTGGTTCATGAAATGTCGCGGAAGCAAGAGTCGCCACCGTCTTTTATTTTCTCCAACATGGAAAGGACAAAAGCACAGAAAAATTCCTTATTGAGATTAGTTCTCGGTTCGGGAGGTAGATTTATAGAAAGGGAAGGCGTTAGCACCCTTTCTATCCATGGTTATCCACGGGCTCTTAGATACTTTCTCATTTGTGTTTTCAAAAATGTTTGTTTGCTTTTCAAGGTGAGTGGGTTTGAAAAAGTTTCGTTTAAAATTTCAGTTCGACTCTTGTATCGGTCCTCAAGAGTGTTTGAAAAGTTGTTTTGAAAGCTTTTTGAAAGTGTCGGTGTGAAAAGAGTTTTGATTTGTTTTTGAAAAGAGCAAGTATCCATGAGTCATCCACCTACCCTAAGGAATTAGGCTGTGTAAATGTCCTTAAGGTAGTGCCATCCCACCATTGAGAGGTAGGTAGCACCACCGTTGGAGGTGTTCGGGTCAATTCGAGGTTTAGGGAAAGTGTGGTCACCAGAGCAATATGAAGACACCTTAGAAGCTACCCCCATGCCATGTTCATGGACATGAGGACTTACTAAAACGTCCTCTACTCGACGACCACGTTTCGAGGGGGCAAGGCAACAGTGAGGCGTACCCTAAGAGTGGTGTGTGAATTGTGTGTCATTTTCAGTTATATTTGTCTTGTCATGTATTGAGTGTTCTACGCTTTGATTTTATTTTTGGCCATTCATTCTTTCATGCAAATTATTAGCAGTTAAAAGGTGCGAGAAGATAAAAGTCCTACGCTATTACAAAGGCGCGGGTCTACATCGCCAAATTAAACCAAGACCCGATTTGAAATAAATAAAATGCGGAAAGTAAATATCCTAATTATCTATTACAAAGCTTTGGGGCAATTACATGAAATTTAAAAAAGGAAATAAAAGTAAAAGTGCGAAAAGAAATAAAATCGAGAATGCGAGGGCGTTGGACCCTTTTAAAGAAATTAAATTGAAATCATAAATTAATTAAATTAAATAAAAGAAAGAACCCTTTTTTTGGAGTTTTTGTATTTAAGGAATTAAGGAAAATTAAATTGGAATTAAAAGTTAATTAAAACCCTAGTTCTAAATTGTTTTTAATTTATTAAAAAAATGTTTAAGTTGTAACCTAATTTAACCCTAATTAATTAAATGGCATATTTATTTACAAGAATAATTAATAATTAAATATGGTGAAAAAGGAAAAAAAGAATAAAAATATAAAAACCCTAATTTCTACCTTTTTTAGTTTATAAAAAAAATATTAAAATTAAACCTAAAATTAAACTAATTAGTTATTAGAATTTTATTTACAAAATAGCATTAAATAAAATATATTTTTATCTTTATGATTTTTTCTGATTTTTTTGGTATTTTTATATTATTAAAATTAATTTAAGGAATTAAAAGAAAATAATTGAAACAAAAATAAAAGGGAAAAGAATAAAGGAAAGAAATACAAACAAGGGATGCAAGCCCACGTTGACTTTCCTGACTTGTGTGTGGAGGTGTTGACCGGTGTGCACCCTGGACTTCATACCATAGCCTTTAGATTCATCTCCTGGAACATGTGGTGCGCCAGGAATATTGGATGCATGATGGACCCTAGGCCAGGAATTGTACCTGAACGCATTATGAACAAAAATATTGAAGAATATGGGGGACCTGGGAATCGAACCCAGGTCCCAATGCTTACAAACGTTCCTCTCCACCAACTGTGCCAGCGCGTTCATTCATAAGCATAATGGAATGCAATTATTATATTTGAAAAGTGCCAATATTCTGGGACAAACGAAAACTCGCGCCAATTATTTGAACGCACCATTCATGTCCCTCCACGCATCATCTTCTTCCATTGTTCTGAAACAAAAAGCATTTAAATAGCGGGGGTTTTAAACCCCCACAAACTGAAAACATGAAAATAGCGAATAGCTGTATAATCAACATAAAAAAGGCGCGATGGTATGGTTCTGTTCGTCATGAGCTTCTGATTTCAATGGCGCTATTTAGATTGGCCAATTTTTCCTCAAGCGTAAAACCCCAATTCATGGTTCCTGAAACCCTAAAAAATAGCCATGGCAATTTTCTATACAAGCAATATTAGTTCAATTCAATGGTACCATAAGTTTCAGTGAGTCCATATTAGTGTAAAACAATCATTAGAATGTATGAAAAATGCGTGCAAATCAAAATACGAATATGCAAATGTTCATGGACAGGGCGACTTCGTGCTACCGTTTCTCTGCGTGTGGGGACGTGATTTTGATTGAGAAAGCTTCCTAGTTATCCCAGCAAGCCTTTGGAATGGTTCTTTTGCCCTGAAATGCACTCTAGCTATGGAATCAGATTTGAAGTTTTTTGGTGAAAAATGCAAAGTTTGTCTTTGATTGTGAGCGCAACCTCTAGGTTTCTCTGATTAGGTTTAGGTTTGTGTATGTATATGGAATGCATTAGGGTAGAAATCTAAGTCCATAAACCTTTGCAATCAATGTTTCAATATTTGATTTTAATGGTATCTTTTTCAATCTTTTTCATGTGAAGAACATGCCAATCATTGCCAATCACCTTGATTCCTTCCTTATTGAATAGTGCACAAAATCTTGAGTGAATTCTATGCACAAAAAGATTTGAAAAGCATGGATTAGTATTTTTCTTATAATTAATTTTAATTAAATGAATTAAATAGATTAAATATTCAATTAATTAATTAAAAATAGGAAAATAACCCCCCTTTGGGTCAATGGGTCGTGCATAGCTTTTGGATGATGATTCTTGGAAGAAATTGAGGCCCATTAGCAATTTTGGGGCATTTGAAGCAAAGTTGACATTTCAAAATTCCCAAAAATTTCCCAACTTCCACAAGGCATATCTTGCTCAATTTTTAGGCTTTAATCATGTTCTTGGACATTTTGGAAAGGTCATGAAGTCCTCTAACCAATGCCTTTGGTACCATGTCATTTTGATTTACCAATCTCTAGTTATGGTCTTTGACTTAAAGTGCCTTTTTGTTGACTTTTGAAAATGACCTATAATGTTGAGATTGATAACTTTTTGTGAGAGCATTTCTTGGACTTGAAGTGTGAAAAGGAGTTGTAGGAAATGTCATTCTATTCAAAATGAGCTTTGGATGGAATTTTTCTGATAAACCATGTGGAAGTTATGCCCTGGTCAATTTACAGTTGACTTTTTCAACTGTCCAAATATGGAAACTTTTGCATCTTGAGACCTTTTGAGCCATGCCTTGAAAATCATGATCACGAATTGATCAAATGATTTTTGTGGCTTCAAAATAGGATGTTGACCAAAATTTTGAACTTTGACTGTCAAATGACCATTTTACCCCTACAGTTGACTGCTGAGCAATTAGGGTTTTTGATTGTGCAATTTTGTGCTGTGAGTCTTGAAACTTAGCATATGGATGCTTGACAATGTTTATAGGCATGTGGGACTTGTTTGGACCCTTGGAAACCTCAACTTCTTTGCCAGAACCAAAACCCTAATTTTTGACTGTTAGGAGGCCATTGAACTGTGCAACCCTTGAGAGCTTTTGAACCTTTGACTTGGCAAACCTTGAAGAATATGGGAGGGCAAATTTTAGGGTAAAACAAGACTCATTAGATAATTTGAATTATTTCAAATGTATATGGAATATGTCCCATTAAGTAATAGTATTTTAACTTAGTTTCTTAGTGATGAAGTAACCTAAGATTTGGTGATGGAGAATTAGAAAATACTAAAACTGTTTACATCTATTATAACATAATACAATATGAATATGGTGAATAAATATACTATCGAGACTCATTAGATAATTTGAATTATTTCAAATGTATATGGAATATGTGTCATTAAGTAATAGTCTCTTAACTTAGTTTCTTAGTGATGAAGTAACCTAAAATTTGGTGATGGAGAAGAAGAAAAATATTGAAATTGTTTACATCTATTGTACGATAATACAATATGAATATGGTGGATAAATATACTATCTAGACTCCTTATATAATTTGAATTATTTCAAATGTATATGGAATATGTGTCATTAAGAAATAGTCTTTTAACTTGGTTTCTTAGTGATGAAGTAACCTAAAATTTGGTGATGGAGAATTAGAAAATACTGAAACTGTTTACATCTATTATACCATAATACAATATGAATATGGTGAATAAATATACTATCGAGACTCATTAGATAATTTGAATTATTCCAAATGTATATGGAATATGTGTCATTAAGTAATAGTCTTTTAACTTAGTTTCTTAGTGATGAAGTAACCTAAAATTTGGTGATGGAGAATTAGAAAATACTGAAACTGTTTACATCTATTATACAATAATACAATATGAATATGGTGGATAAATATACTATCGAGACTCATTAGATAATTTTAATTATTTCAAATGTATATGGAATATGTGTCATTAAGTAATAGTCCTTTAAGTTAGTTTCTTAGTGATGAAGTAACCTAAAATTTGGTGATGGAGAATTAGAAAATACTGAAATTGTTTACATTTATTATACCATAATACAATATGAATATGGTGAATAAATATACTATCGAGACTCATTAGATAATTTGAATAATTTCAAATGTATATGGAATATGTGTCATTAAGTAATAGTCTTTTAACTTAGTTTTTTAGTGATGAATTAACCTAAAATTTGGTGATGGAGAAGAAGAAAAATATTGAAATTGTTTACATCTATTATACGATAATACAATATGAATATGGTGGATAAATATACTATCGAGAGTCATTAGATAATTTGAATTATTTCAAATGTATATGGAATATGTGTCATTAAGTAATAGTCTTTTAACTTAGTTTCTTAGTAATGAAGTAACCTAAAATTTGGTGATGGAGCATTGGAAAATACTAAAATTGTTTACATCTATTATACCATAATACAATATGAATATGGTGGATAAATATACTATCGAGACTATTTAGATGATTTGAATTATTTCAAATGTATATGGAATATGTGTCATTAAGTAATAGTCTTTTAACTTAGTTTCTTAGTGATGAAGTAACCTAAGATTTGGTGATGGAGAATTAGAAAATACTGAAACTGTTTACATCTATTATACCATAATACAATATGAATATGATGGATAAATATACTATCGAGACTCATTAGATAATTTGAATTATTTTAAATGTATATGGAATATGTGTCATTAAGTAATAGTCTTTTAACTTAGTTTCTTAGTGATGAAGTAACCTAAAATTTGGTGATGGAGAAGAAGAAAAATATTGAAATTGTTTACATCTATTATACCCAAATACAATATGAATATGGTGGATAAATATACTATCGAGACTCATTAGATAATTTGAATTATTTCAAATGTATATGGAATATGTGTCATTAAGTAATAGTCTTTTAACTTAGTTTCTTAGTGATGAAGTAACCTAAAATTTGGTGATGGAGAATTAGAAAATACTGAAACTGTTTACATCTATTATACCATAATACAATATGAATATGGTGGATAAATATACTATCGAGACTCATTAGATAATTTGAATTTGTTTAAATGTATATGGAATATGAGTCATTAAGTAATAGTCTTTTAACTTAGTTTCTTAGTGAAGAAGTAACCTAAGATATGGTGATGGAGAATTAGAAAATACTGAAACTGTTTACATCTATTATACCATAATACAATATGAATATGGTGAATAAATATACTATCGAGACTCATTAGATAATTTGAATTATTTCAAATGTATATGGAATATGTGTCATTAAATAATAGTCTCTTAACTTAGTTTCTTAGTGATGAAGTAACCTAAAATTTGGTGATGGAGAAGAAGAAAAATATTGAAATTGTTTACATCTATTATACGATAATACAGTATGAATATGGTGGATAAATATACTATCGAGACTCATTAGATATTTTGAATTATTTCAAATGTATATGGAATATGTGTCATTAAGTAATAGTCTTTTAACTTGGTTTGTTAGTGATGAAGTAACCTAAAATTTGGTGATGGAGAATTGGAAAATACTAAAACTGTTTACATCTATTATACCATAATACAATATGAATATGGTGAATAAATATACTATCGAGACTCATTAGATAATTTAAATTATTTCAAATTTATATGGAATATGTGTCATTAAGTAATAGTCTCTTAACTTAAGTTCTTAGTGATGAAGTAACCTAAAATTTGGTGATGGAGAAGAAGAAAAATAATTAAATTGTTTACATCTATTATACGATAATACAATATGAATATGGTTGATAAATATACTATCGAGACTCATTAGATAATTTGAATTATTTCAAATGTATATGGAATATGTGTCATTAAGTAATAGTCTTTTAACTTGGTTTCTTAGTGATGAAGTAACCTAAAATTTGGTGATGGAGACTTAGAAAATATTGAAACTGTTTACATCTACTATACCATAATAAAATATGAATATGGTGAATAAATATACTATCGAGACTCATTAGATAATTTGAATTATTTCAAATGTATATGGAATATGTGTCATTAAGTAATAGTCTTTAAACTTAGTGTCTTAGTGTTGAAGTAACCTAAAATTTGGTGATGGAGAAGAAGAAAAATATTGAAATTGTTTTCATCTATTATACGATAATACAATATGAATATGGTGGATAAATATACTATCGAGAGTCATTAGATGATTTGAATTATTTCAAATGTATATGGAATATGTGTCATTAAGGAATAGTCTTTTAACTTAGTTTCTTAGTGATGAAGTAACCTAAAATTTGGTGATGGAGAATTGGAAAATACTAAAATTGTTTACATCTATTATACCATAATACAATATGAATATGGTGGATAAATATACTTTCGATTCTCATTAGATAATTTGAATTATTTCAAATGTATATGGAATATGTGTCATTAAGTAATAGTCTTTTAACTTAGTTTCTTAGTGATGAAGTAACCTAAGATTTGGTGAAGGAGAATTAGAAAATACTGAAACTTTTTACATCTATTATACCATAATACAATATGAATATGGTTAATAAATATACTATCGAGACTCATTAGATAATTTGAATTATTTCAAATGTATATGGAATATGTGTCATTAAGTAATAGTCTTTTAACTTAGTTTTTTAGTGATGAATTAACCTAAATTTTGGTGATGGAGAAGAAGAAAAATATTGAAATTGTTTACATCTATTATACGATAATACAATATGAATATGGTGGATAAATATACTATCGAGAGTCATTAGATGATTTGAATTATTTCAAATGTATATGGAATATGTGTCATTAAGTAATAGTCTTTTAACTTAGTTTCTTAGTGATGAAGTAACCTAAAATTTGGTGATGGAGAATTGGAAAATACTAAAATTGTTTACATCTATTATACCATAATACAATATGAATATGGTGGATAAATATACTATCGAGACTATTTAGATAATTTGAATTATTCCAAATGTATATGGAATATGTGTCATTAAGTAATAGTCTTTTAACTTAGTTTCTTAGTGATGAAGTAACCTAAAATTTGGTGATGGAGAATTAGAAAATACTGAAACTGTTTACATCTATTATACCACAATACAATATGAATATGGTGAATAAATATACTATCGAGACTCATTAGATAATTTGAATTATTCCAAATGTATATGGAATATGTGTCATTAAGTAATAGTCTTTTAACTTAGTTTCTTAGTGATGAAGTAACCTAAAATTTGGTGATGGAGAATTAGAAAATACTGAAACTGTTTACATCTATTATACCATAATACAATATGAATATGGTGAATAAATATACTATCGAGACTCATTAGATAATTTGAATAATTTCAAATGTATATGGAATATGTGTCATTAAGTAATAGTCTTTTAACTTAGTTTTTTAGTGATGAATTAACCTAAATTTTGGTGATGGAGAAGAAGAAAAATATTGAAATTGTTTACATCTATTATACGATAATTCAATATGAATATGGTGGATAAATATACTATCGAGAGTCATTAGATGATTTGAATTATTTCAAATGTATATGGAATATGTGTCATTAAGGAATAGTCTTTTAACTTAGTTTCTTAGTGATGAAGTAACCTAAAATTTGGTGATGGAGAATTGGAAAATACTAAAATTGTTTACATCTATTATACCATAATACAATATGAATATGGTGGATAAATATACTTTCGATTCTCATTAGATAATTTGAATTATTTCAAATGTATATGGAATATGTGTCATTAAGTAATAGTCTTTTAACTTAGTTTCTTAGTGATGAAGTAACCTAAGATTTGGTGAAGGAGAATTAGAAAATATTGAAACTTTTTACATCTATTATACCATAATACAATATGAATATGGTTAATAAATATAATATTGAGACTCATTAGATAATTTGAATTATTTCAAGTATATATGGAATATGTGTCATTAAGTAATAGTCTTTTAACTTAGTTTCTTAGTGATGAAGTAACCTAAGATTTGGTGATGGAGAATTAGAAAATACTGAAACTGTTTACATGTATTATACCATAATACAATATGAATCTGGTGAATAAATATACTATCGAGAATCATTAGATAATTTGAATTATTTCAAATATATATGGCATATGTTTCATTAAGTAATAGTCTTTTAACTTAGTTTCTTAGTGAAGAAGTAACCTAAAATTTGGTGATGGAGAAGAAAGAAAATACTAAAATTGTTTACATCTATTATAACATAATACAATATGAATATGGTGGATAAATATACTATCGAGACTCATTAGATAATTTGAATTATTTCAAATGTATATGGAATATGTGTCATTAAGTAATAGTCTTTTAACTTGGTTTCTTAGTGATGACGTAACCTAAGATTTGGTGAAGGAGAATTAGAAAATACTAAAACTGTTTACATCTATTATAACATAATACAATATGAATATGGTGAATAAATATACTATCGAGACTCATTAGATAATTTGAATTATTTCAAATGTATATGGAATATGTGTCACTAAGTAATAGTCTCTTAACTTAGTTTCTTAGTGATGAAGTAACCTAAAATTTGGTGATGGAGAAGAAGAAAAATATTGAAATTGTTTACATCTATTGTACGATAATACAATATGAATATGGTGGATAAATATACTATCGAGACTCATTAGATAATTTGAATTATTTCAAATGTATAAGGAATATGTGTCATTAATTAATAGTCTTTTAACTTGGTTTCTTAGTGATGAAGTAACCCAAAATTTGGTGATGGAGAATTAGAAAATACTGAAACTGTTTACATCTATTATACCATAATACAATATGAATATGGTGAATAAATATACTATCGAGACTCATTAGATAATTTGAATTATTCCAAATGTATATGGAATATGTGTCATTAAGTAATAGTCTTTTAACTTAGTTTCTTAGTGATGAAGTAACCTAAAATTTTGTGATGGAGAATTAGAAAATACTGAAACTGTTTACATCTATTATACCATAATACAATATGAATATGGTGGATAAATATACTATCGAGACTCATTAGATAATTTGAATTATTTCAAATGTATATGGAATATGTGTCATTAAGTAATAGTCTTTTAACTTAGTTTTTTAGTGATGAATTAACCTAAATTTTGGTGATGGAGAAGAAGAAAAACATTGAAATTGTTTACATCTATTATACGATAATACAATATGAATATGGTGGATAAATATACTATCGAGAGTCATTAGATGATTTGAATTATTTCAAATGTATATGGAATATGTGTCATTAAGTAATAGTCTTTTAACTTAGTTTCTTAGTGATGAAGTAACCTAAAATTTGGTGATGGAGAATTGGAAAATACTAAAATTGTTTACATCTATTATACCATAATACAATATGAATATGGTGGATAAATATACTATCGAGACTATTTAGATAATTTGAATTATTCCAAATGTATATGGAATATGTGTCATTAAGTAATAGTCTTTTAACTTAGTTTCTTAGTGATGAAGTAACCTAAAATTTGGTGATGGAGAATTAGAAAATACTGAAACTGTTTACATCTATTATACCATAATACAATATGAATATGGTGAATAAATATACTATCGAGACTCATTAGATAATTTGAATTATTCCAAATGTATATGGAATATGTGTCATTAAGTAATAGTCTTTTAACTTAGTTTCTTAGTGATGAAGTAACCTAAAATTTGGTGATGGAGAATTAGAAAATACTGAAACTGTTTACATCTATTATACCATAATACAATATGAATATGGTGAATAAATATACTATCAAGACTCATTAGATAATTTGAATAATTTCAAATGTATATGGAATATGTGTCATTAAGTAATAGTCTTTTAACTTAGTTTTTTAGTGATGAATTAACCTAAATTTTGGTGATGGAGAAGAAGAAAAATATTGAAATTGTTTACATCTATTATACGATAATACAATATGAATATGGTGGATAAATATACTATCGAGAGTCATTAGATGATTTGAATTATTTCAAATGTATATGGAATATGTGTCATTAAGGAATAGTCTTTTAACTTAGTTTCTTAGTGATGAAGTAACCTAAAATTTGGTGATGGAGAATTGGAAAATACTAAAATTGTTTACATCTATTATACCATAATACAATATGAATATGGTTGATAAATATACTATCGAGACTATTTAGATAATTTGAATTATTTCAAATGTATATGGAATACGTGTCATTAAGTAATAGTCTTTTAACTTAGTTTCTTAGTGATGAAGTAACCTAAGATTTGGTGATGGAGAATTAGATAATACTGAAACTGTTTACATCTATTATACCATAATACAATATGAATATGGTGGATAAATATGCTATCGAGACTCAATAAATAATTTGAATTATTTCAAATGTATATCGAATATGTGTCATTAAGTAATAGTCTTTTAACTTAGTTTCTAAGTGATGAAGTAACCTAAAATTTGGTGATGGAGAATTTGAAAATACTGAAACTGTTTACATCTATTATACCATAATACAATATGAATATGGTGAATAAATATACTATCGAGACTCATTAGATAATTTGAATTATTTAAAATGTATATGGAATATGTGTCATTAAGTAATAGTCTCTTAACTTAGTTTCTTAGTGATGAAGTAACCTAAAATTTGGTGATGGAGATGAAGAAAAATATTGAAATTGTTTACATCTATTATACGATAATACAATATGAATATGGTGGATAAATATACTATCGAGACTCATTAGATAATTTGAATTATTTCAAATGTATATGGAATATGTGTCATTAAGTAATAGTCTTTTAACTTGGTTTCTTAGTGATGAAGTAACCTAAAATTTGGTGATGGAGAATTAGAAAATACAGAAACTGTTTACATCTATTATTCCATAATACAATATGAATATGGTGAATAAATATACTATCGAGACTCATTAGATAATTTGAACTATTTCAAATGTATATGGAATATGTGTCATTAAGTAAAAGTCTTTTAACTTAGTTTCTTAGTGATGAAGTAACTTAAAATTTGGTGATGGAGAATTAGAAAATACTGAAATTGTTTACATCTATTATACCATAATACAATATGAATATGGTGGATAAATATACTATCGAGACTCATTAGATAATTTGAATTATTTCAAATGTATATGGAATATGTGTCATTAAGTAATAGTCTTTTAACTTAGTTTCTTAGTGATGAAGTAACCTAAGATTTTGTGATGGAGAATTTGAAAATACTGAAACTGTTTACATCTATTATACCATAATACAATATGAATATGGTGAATAAATATACTATCGAGACTCATTAGATAATTTGAATTATTTCAAATGTATATGGAATATGTGTCATTAAGTAATAGTCTTTTAACTTAGTTTCTTAGTGATGAAGTAACCTAAGATTTGGTGATGGAGAATTAGAAAATACTGAAACTGTTTACATGTATTATACCATAATACAATATGAATATGGTGAATAAATATACTATCGAGACTCATTAGATAATTTGAATTATTTCAATGTATATGGAATATGTGTCATTAAGTAATAGTCTTTTAACTTAGTTTCTTAGTGATGAAGTAACCTAAAATTTGGTGACGGAGAATTAGAAAATACTGAAATTGTTTACATCTATTATACCATAATACAATATGAATATGGTGGATAAATATTCTATCGAGACTCATTAGATAATTTGAATTATTTCAAATGTATATGGAATATGTGTCATTAAGTAATAGTCTTTTAATTTAGTTTCTTAGTGATGAAGTAACCTAAGATTTGGTGATGGAGAATTAGAAAATATTGAAACTGTTTACATCTATTATACCATAATACAATATGAATATGGTGAATAAATATACTATCGAGACTCATTATATAATTTGAATAATTTCAAATGTATATGGAATATGTGTCATTAAGTAATAGTCTTTTAACTTAGTTTTTTAGTGCTGAATTAACCTAAAATTTGGTGATGGAGAAGAAGAAAAATAATGAAATTGTTTACATCTATTATACGATAATACAATATGAATATGGTGGATAAATATACTATCGAGAGTCATTAGATGATTTGAATTATTTCAAATGTATATGGAATATGTGTCATTAAGTAATAGTCTTTTAACTTAGTTTCTTAGTGATGAAGTAACCTAAGATTTGGTGATGGAGAATTAGAAAATACTGAAACAGTTTACATCTATTATACCATAATACAATATGAATATGGTGGATAAATATACTATCCATACTCATTAGATAATTTGAATTATTTCAAATGTATATGGAATATGTGTCATTAAGTAATAGTCTTTTAACTTAGTTTCTTAGTGATAAAGTAACCTAAGATTTAGTGATGGAGAAGAAGAAAAATATTGAAATTGTTTACATCTATAATACGATAATACAATATGAATATGGTGAATAAATATACTATCGAGACTCATTAGATAATTTGAATTATTTCAAATGTATATGGAATATGTGTCATTAAGTAATAGTCTTTAAACATTGTGTCTTAGTGATGAAGTAACCTAAAATTTGGTGATGGAGAATTAGAAAATACTGAAACTGTTTAAATCTATTATACCGTAATACAATATGAATATGGTGAATAAATATACTATCGAGACTCATTAGATAATTTGAATTATTTCAAATTTATATGGAATATGTGTCATTAAGTAATAGTCTCTTAACTTAGTTTCTTAGTGATGAAGTAACCTAAAATTTGGTGATGGAGAAGAAGAAAAATATTGAAATTATTTACATCTATTATACGATAATACAATATGAATATGGTGGATAAATATACTATCGAGACTCATTAGATAATTTGAATTATTTCAAATGTATATGGAATATGTGTCATTAAGTAATAGTCTTTTAACTTAGTTTCTTAGTGATGAAGTAACCTAAAATTTGGTGATGGAGAATTGGAAAATACTGAAATTGTTTACATCTATTATACCATAATACAATATGAATATGGTGGATAAATATACTATCGATTCTCATTAGATAATTTTAATTATTTCAAATGTATATGGAATATGTGTCATTAAGTAATAGTCTTTTAACTTAGTTTCTTATTGATGAAGTAACCTAGGATTTGGTGATGGAGAATTAGAAAATACTGAAACTGTTTACATCTATTATACCATAATACAATATGAATATGGTGAATAAATATACTATCGAGACTTATTAGATAATTTGAATTATTTCAAATGTATATGGAATATGTGTCATTAAGTAATAGTCTTTTAACTTAGTTTCTTAGTGATGAAGTAACCGAAGAATTGGTGAAGGAGAATTAGAAAATATTGAAACTGTTTACATCTATTATACCATAATACAATATGAATATGGTTAATAAATATAATATTGAGACTCATTAGATAATTTGAATTATTTCAAGTGTATATGGAATATGTGTCATTAATTAATAGTCTTTTAACTTAGTTTCTTAGTGATGAAGTAACCTAAGATTTGGTGATGGAGAATTAGAAAATATTGAAACTGTTTACATGTATTATACCATAATACAATATGAATATGGTGAATAAATATACTATCGAGAATCATTATATAATTTGAATTATTTCAAATATATATGGAATATGTGTCATTAAGTAATAGTCTTTTAACTTAGTTTCTTAGTGAAGAAGTAACCTAAAATTTGGTGATGGAGAAGAAAGAAAATACTAAAATTGTTTACATCTATTATACCATAATACAATATGAATATGGTGGATAAATATACTATCAAGACTCATTAGATAATTTGAATTATTTCAAATGTATATGGAATATGTGTCATTAAGTAATAGTCTTTTAACTTGGTTTCTTAGTGATGAAGTAACCTAAAATTTGGTGATGGAGAATTAGAAAATACAGAAACTGTTTACATCTATTATTCCATAATACAATATGAATATGGTGAATAAATATACTATCGAGACTCATTAGATAATTTGAACTATTTCAAATGTATATGGAATATGTGTCATTAAGTAAAAGTCTTTTAACTTAGTTTCTTAGTGATGAAGTAACTTAAAATTTGGTGATGGAGAATTAGAAAATACTGAAATTGTTTACATCTATTATACCATAATACAATATGAATATGGTGGATAAATATACTATCGAGACTCATTAGATAATTTGAATTATTTCAAATGTATATGGAATATGTGTCATTAAGTAATAGTCTTTTAACTTAGTTTCTTAGTGATGAAGTAACCTAAGATTTGGTGATGGAGAATTAGAAAATACTGAAACTGTTTACATGTATTATACCATAATACAATATGAATATGGTGGATAAATATACTATCGAGACTCATTAGATAATTTGAATTATTTCAATGTATATGGAATATGTGTCATTAAGTAATAGTCTTTTAACTTAGTTTCTTAGTGATGAAGTAACCTAAGATTTGGTGATCGAGAATTAGAAAATACTGAAATTGATTACATCTATTATACCATAATACAATATGAATATGGTGGATAAATATAGTATCGAGATTCATTAGATAATTTTAATTATTACAAATGAATATGGAATATGTGTCATTAAGTAATAGTCTTTTAACTTAGTTTCTTAGTGATGAAGTAACCTAAGATTTGGTGAAGGAGAATTAGAAAATACTGAAATTGTTTACATCTATTATACCATAATACAATATGAATATGGTGAATAAATATACTATCGAGACTCATTAGATAATTTGAATTATTTCAAATGTATATGGAATATGTGTCATTAAGTAATAGTCTTTTAACTTAGTTTCTTAGTGATGAAGTAACCTAAAATTTGGTGATGGAGAAGAAGAAAAATATTGAAATTGTTTACATCTATTATACGATAATACAATATGAATTTGGTGGATAAATATACTATCGATACTCATTACATAATTTGAATTATTTCAAATGTATATGGAATATGTGTCATTAAGTAATAGTCTCTTAACTTAGTTTCTTAGTGATGAAGTAACCAAAAATTTGGTGATGGAGAATTAGAAAATACTGAAACTGTTTACATCTATTATACCATAATACAATATGAATATGGTGAATAAATATACTATCGAGACTCATTAGATAATTTGAAATATTTCAAATGTATATGGAATATGTGTCATTAAGTAATAGTCTTTTAACTTAGTTTATTAGTGATGAAGTAACCTAAAATTTGGTGATAGAGAATTAGAAAATACTGAAACTGTTTACATCTATTATACCATAATACAATATGAATATGGTGGATAAATATAGTATCGAGACTCATTAGATAATTTGAATTATCTCAAATGTATATGGAATATGTGTCATTAAGTAGTAGTCTCGTAACTTAGTTTCTTAGTGATGAAGTAACCTAAGATTTGGTGATGGAGAAGAAGAAAAATATTGAAATTGTTTACATCTATTATACGATAATACAATATGAATATGGTGGATAAATATACTATCGAGACTCATTAGATAATTTGAATTATTTCAAATGTATATGGAATATGTGTCATTAAGTAATAGTCTCTTAACTTAGTTTCTTAGTGATGAAGTAACCTAAAATTTGGTGATGGAGAATTAGAAAATACTGAAACTGTTTACATCTATTATACCATAATATAATATGAATATGGTGAATAAAAATACTATCGAGACTCATTAGATTATTTGAATTATTTCGAATGTATATGGAATATATGCCATTAAGTAATAGTCTCTTAACTTAGTTTCTTAGTGATGAAGTAACTTAAAATTTGGTGATGGAGAAGAAGAAAAATATTGAAATTGTTTACATCTATTATACAATAATACAATATGAATATGGTGGATAAATATACTACCGAGACTCATTAGATAATTTCAATTATTTCAAATGTATATGGAATATGTGTCATTAAGTAATAGTCTTTTAACTTAGTTTCTTAGTGATGAAGTAACCTAAAATTTGGTGATAGAGAAGTAGAAAAATATTAAAATTGTTTACATCTATTATACCATAATACAATATGAATATGGTGGATAAATATACTATCGAGACTCATTAGATAATTTGAATTATTTCAAATGTATATGGAATATGTGTCATTAAGTAATAGTCTTTTAACTTGGTTTCTTAGTGATGATGTAACCAAAAATTTGGTGATGGAGAATTAGAAAATACGGAAATTGTTTACATCTATTATACCATAATATAATATGAATATGGTGAATAAATATACTATCGAGACTCATTAGATAATTTGAAATATTTCAAATGTATATGGAATATGTGTCATTAAGTAATAGTCTTTTAACTTGGTTTCTTAGTGATGAAGTAACCTAAAATTTGGTGATAGAGAATTAGAAAATACTGAAACTGTTTACATCTATTATACCATAATACAATATGAATATGGTGAATAAATATACTATCGAGACTCATTAGATAATTTGAATTATTTCAAATGTATATGCAATATGTGTCATTAAGTAATAGTCTGTTAACTTAGTTTCTTAGTGATGAAGTAACCTAAAATTTGGTGATGGAGAAGAAGAAATATATTGAAATTATTTATATCTATTATACGATAATACAATATGAATATGGTGGATAAATATACTATCGAGACTCATTAGATAATTTGAATTATTTCAAATGTACATGGAATATGTGTCATTAATTAATAGTCTTTTAACTTAGTTTCTTAGTGATGAAGTAACCTAAAATTTGGTGATAGAGAAGAAGAAAAATATTGAAATTGTTTACATCTATTATACCATAATACAATATGATTATGGTGGATAAATATACTATCGAGACTCATTAGATAATTTGAATTATTTCAAATGTATATGGAATATGTGTCATTAAGTAATAGTCTTTTAACTTGGTTTCTTAGTGATGAAGTAACCTAAAATTTGGTGATGGAGAATTAGAAAATACGGAAACTGTTTACATCTATTATACCATAATACAATATGAATATGGTGAATAAATATACTATCGAGACTCATTAGATAATTTGAAATATTTCAAATGTATATGGAATATGTGTCATTAAGTAATAGTCTTTTAACTTAGTTTCTTAGTGATGAAGTAACCTAAAATTTGGTGATAGAGAATTAGAAAATACTGAAACTATTTACATCTATTATACGATAATACAATATGAATATGGTGAATAAATATACTATCGAGACTCATTAGATAATTTGAATTATCTCAAATGTATATGGAATATGTGTCATTAAGTAATAGTCTCTTAACTTAGTTTCTTAGTGATGAAGTAACCTAAAATTTGGTGATGGAGAAGAAGAAAAATATTGAAATTGTTTACATCTATTATACGATAATACAATATGAATATGGTGGATAAATATATTATCGAGACTCATTAGATAATTTGAATTATTTCAAATGTATATGGAATATGTGTCATTAAGTAATAGTCACTTAACTTGGTTTCTTAGTGATGAAGTAACTTAAAATTTGGTGATGGAGAAGAAGAAAAATATTGAAATTGTTTACATCTATTATACGATAATACAATATGAATATGGTGGATAAATATACTATCGAGACTCATTAGATAATTTCAATTATTTCAAATGTATATGGAATATGTGTCATTAAGTAATAGTCTTTTAACTTAGTTTCTTAGTGATGAAGTAACCTAAAATTTGGTGATAGAGAAGTAGAAAAATATTGAAATTGTTTACATCTATTATACCATAATACAATATGAATATGGTGGATAAATATACTATCGAGACTCATTAGATAATTTGAATTATTTAAAATGTATATGGAATATGTTTCATTAAGTAATAGTCTTTTAACTTGGTTTCTTAGTGATGAAGTAACCTAAAATTTGGTGATGGAGAATTAGAAAATACGGAAATTGTTTACATCTATTATACCATAATACAATATGAATATGGTGCATAAATATACTATCGAGACTCATTAGATAATTTGAAATATTTCAAATGTATATGGAATATGTGTCATTAAGTAATAGTCTTTTAACTTGGTTTCTTAGTGATGAAGTAACCTAAAATTTGGTAATGGAGAATTAGAAAATACGAAAACTGTTTACATCTATTATACCATAATACAATATGAATATGGTGAATAAATATACTATCAAGACTCATTAGATAATTTGAATTATTTCAAATGTATATGGAATATGTGTCATTAAGTAATAGTCTCTTAACTTAGTTTCTTAGTGATGAAGTAACCTAAAATTTGGTGATGGAGAAGAAGAAAAATATTGAAATTGTTTACATCTATTATACCATAATACAATATGAATATGCTGAATAAATATACTATCGAGACTCATTAGATAATTTGAATTATTTCAAATGTATATGGAATATGTGTCATTAAGTAATAGTCTTTTAACTTAGTCTCTTAGTGATGAAGTAACCTAAGATTTGGTGATGGAGAATTAGAAAATACTGAAACTGTTTACATCTATTATACCATAATACAATATGAATATGGTGAATAAATATACTATCGTGACTCATTAGATAATTTGAATTATTTCAAATGTATATGGAATATGTGTCATTAAGTAATAGTCTTTTAACTTAGTTTTTTAGTGATGAAGTAACCTAAAATTTGGTGATGGAGAAGAAGAAAAATATTGAAATTGTTTATATCTATTATACCATAATACAATACGAATATGGTGGATAAATATACTATCGAGAGTCATTAGATAATTTGAATTATTTCAAATGTATATGGAATATGTGTCATTAAGTAATAGTCTTTTAACTTAGTTTCTTAGTGATGAAGTAACCTAAAATTTGGTGATGGAGAATTAGAAAATACTGAAACTGTTTACATCTATTATACCATAATACAATATGAATATGGTGAATAAATATACTATCAAGACTCATTAGATAATTTGAATTATTTCAAATGTATATGGAATATGTGTCATTAAGTAATAGTCTCTTAACTTAGTTACTTAGTGATGAAGTAACCTAAAATTTGGTGATGGAGAAGAAGAAAAATATTGAAATTGTTTACATCTATTATACGATAATACAATATGAATATGGTGGATAAATATACTACCGAGACTCATTAGATAATTTAAATTATCTCAAATGTATATGGAATATGTGTCATTAAGTAATAGTCTTTTAACTTAGTTTCTTATTGATGAAGTAACCTAAAATTTGGTGATAGAGAATTAGAAAATACTGAAACTATTTACATCTATTATACCATAATTCAATATGAATATGGTGGATAAATATAGTATCGAGACTCATTAGAGAATTTGAATTATTTCAAATGTATATGGAATATGTGTCATTAAGTAATAGTCTTTTAACTTGGTTTCTTAGTGATGAAGTAACCTAAAATTTGGTGATGGAGAAATAGAAAATACGGAAACTTTTTACATCTATTATACCATAATAAAATATGAATATGGTGAATAAATATACTATCGAGACTCATTAGATAATTTGAAATATTTCAAATGTATATGGAATATGTGTCATTAAGTAATAGTCTTTTAACTTAGTTTCTTAGTGATGAAGTAACCTAAAATTTGGTGATAGAGAATTAGAAAATAGAGAAACTATTTACATCTATTATACGATAATACAATATGAATATGGTGAATAAATATACTATCGAGACTCATTAGATAATTTGAATTATTTCAAATGTATATGGAATATGTGTCATTAAGTAATAGTCTCTTAACTTAGTTTCTTAGTGATGAAGTAACCTAAAATTTGGTGATGGAGAAGAAGAAAAATATTGAAATTGTTTACATCTATTATACGATAATACAATATGAATATGGTGGATAAATATATTATCGAGACTCATTAGATAATTTGAATTATTTCAAATGTATATGGAATATGTAACATTAAGTAATAGTCTTTTAACTTGGTTTCTTAGTGATGAAGTAACCTAAAATTTGGTGATGGAGAATTAGAAAATACGGAAACTGTTTACATCTATTATACCATAATACAATATGAATATGGTGGATAAATATAGTATCGCGACTCATTAGTTAATTTGAATTATTTCAAATGTATATGGAATATGTGTCATTAAGTAATAGTCTTTTAACTTAGTTTCTTAGTGATGAAGTAACCTAAGATTTGGTGAAGGAGAATTAGAAAATACTGAAACTGTTTACATCTATTATACGATAATACAATATGAATATGGTGGATAAATATACTATCGAGACTCATTAGATGATTTGAATTATTTCAAATGTGTATGGAATATGTGTCATTAAGTAATAGTCTGTTAACTTAGTTTCTTAATGATGAAGTAACCTAAAATTTGGTGATGGAGAAGAAGTAAAATATTGAAATTGTTTACATCTATTATACGATAATACAATATGAATATGGTGGATAAATATACTATCGAGAGTCATTAGATAATTTGAATTATTTCCAATATATATGGAATATGTGTCATTAAGTAATAGTCTTTTAACTTAGTTTCTTAGTGATGGAGTAACCTAAAATTTGGTGATGGAGAATTGGAAAATACTAAAAGTGTTTACATCTATTATACCATAATACAATATGAATATGGTGGATAAATATACTATCGAGACTCATTAGATAATTCGAATTATTTCAAATGTATATGGAATATGTGTCATTAAGTAATAGTCTTTTAACTTAGTTTCTTAGTGATGAAGTAACCTAAGATTTGGTGATGGAGAATTAGAAAATACTGAAACTGTTTACATCTATTATACCATAATACAATATGAATATGGTGGATAAATATACTATCGAGAGTCATTAGATAATTTGAATTATTTCCAATGTATATGGAATATGTGTCATTAAGTAATAGTCTTTTAACTTAGTTTCTTAGTGATGGAGTAACCTAAAATTTGGTGATGGAGAATTGGAAAATACTAAAAGTGTTTACATCTATTATACCATAATACAATATGAATATGGTGGATAAATATACTATCGAGACTCATTAGATAATTTGAATTATTTCAAATGTATATGGAATATGTGTCAGTAAGTAATAGTCTTTTAACTTAGTTTCTTAGTGATGAAGTAACCTAAAATTTGGTGATGGAGAATTAGAAAATTATGAAACTGTTTATATCTATTATACCATAATCCAATATGAATATGGTGAATAAATATACTATCGAGACTCATTAGATGATTTGAATTATTTCAAATGTATATGAAGTATGAGTCATTAAGTAATAGTCTTTTAACTTAGTTTCTTAGTGATGAAGTATCCTAAAATTTGGTGATGGAGAAGAAGAAAAATATTGAAATTGTTTACATCTATTATACCATAATACAATATGAATATGATTAATAAATATACTATCGAGACTCATTAGATAATTTGAATTATTTCAAATGTATATGGAATATGAGTCATTAAGTAATAGTCTTTTAACTTAGTTTCTTAGTGATGAAGTATCCTAAAATTTGGTGATGGAGAAGAAGAAAAATATTGAAATTGTTTACATCTATTATACCATTATACAATATGAATATGGTGAATAAATATACTATCGAGACTCATTAGATAATTTGAATTATTTGAAATGTATATGGAATATGAGTCATTAAGTAATAGTCTTTTAACTTAGTTTCTTAGTGATGAAGTATCATAAGATTTGGTGATGGAGAATTAGAAAATACTGAAACTGTTTACATCTATTATACCATAATACAATATGAATATGGTTAATAAATATACTATGGAGACTAATTAGATAATTTGAATTATTTCAAATGTATATGGAATATGTGTCATGAAGTAATAATCTTTTAACTTAGTTTCTTAGTGATGAAGTAACCTAAGATTTGGTGATGGAGAATTAGAAAATAATGAAACTGTTTACATCTACCATAATACAATATGAATATGGTGAATAAATATACTATCCAGACTCATTATATAATTTGAATTATTTCCAATGTATATAAAATATGTGTCATCAATTAATAGTCTTTTAACTTAGATTCTTAGTGATGAAGTAATCTAAAATTTGGTGATGGAGAAGAAGAAAATACTGAAATTGTTTACATCTATTATACCATAATACCATATGAATATGGTGAATAAATATACTATCGAGACTCATTATATAATTTGAATTATTTCTAATGTATATGGAATATGTGTCATTAATTAATATTCTTTTAACTTAGTTTCTTGGTGAAGAAGTAACCTAAAAATTTGGTGATGGAGAAGAAGGAAAATACTGAAATTTTTTACATCTATTATACCATAATACAATATGAATATGGTGGATAAATATACTATCGAGACTCATTAGATAATTTTAATTATTTCAAATGCATATGGAATATGTGTCATTAAGTAATAGTCTTTTAACTTAGTTTCTTAGTGATGAAGTATCCTAAAATTTGGTGATGGAGAAGAAGAAAAATATTGAAGTTGTTTACATCTATTATACCATAATACAATATGAATGTGGTGGATAAATATACTATCGAGACTCATTAGATAATTTGAATTATTTCAAATGTATATGGAATATGTATCATTAAATAATAGTCTTTTAACTTAGTTTCTTAGTGATGAAGTAACCTAAGATTTGGTGATGGAGAATTAGAAAATACTGAAACTGTTTACATCTATTATACCATAATACAATATGAATATAGTGAATAAATATACTATCGAGACTCATTTGATAATTTGAATTATTTCAAATGTATATGAAATATGTGTCATTAAGTAATAGTGTTTTAACTTAGTTTCTTGGTGAAGAAGTAACCTAAAATTTGGTGATGGAAAAGAAGGAAAATACTGAAATTGTTTACATCTATTATACCAAAATACAAAATGAATATGGTGAATAAATATATTATCGAGACTCATTAGATAATTTGAATTATTTCAAATGTATATGGAATATGTGTCATTAAGTAATAGTCTTTTAACTTAGTTTCTTAGTGATGAAGTAACCTAAGATTTGGTGATGGAGAATTAGAAAATACTTAAACTGTTTACATCTACCATAATACAATATGAATATGGTGAATAAATATACTATCGGTACTCATTATATAATTTGAATTATTTCCAATGTATATAAAATATGTGTCATCAATTAATAGTCTTTTAACTTAGATTCTTAGTGATGAAGTAATCTAAAATTTGGTGATGGAGAATTAGAAAATACTGAAACTGTTTATATCTATTATACCATAATCCAATATGAATATGGTGAATAAATATACTATCAAGACTCATTAGATGATTTGAATTATTTCAAATGTATATGAAATATGAGTCATTAAGTAATAGTCTTTTAACTTAGTTTCTTAGTGATGAAGTATCCTAAAATTTGGTGATGGAGAAGAAGAAAAATATTGAAATTGTTTACATCTATTATACCATAATACAATATGAATATGGTGGATAAATATACTATCGAGAATCATTAGATAATTTGAATGATTTCAGATGTATATGAAATATGTGTCATTAAGTAATAGTCGTTTAACTTAGTTTCTTAGTGATGAAGTAACCTAAGATTTGGTGATGGAGAAGAAGAAAAATATTGAAATTGTTTACATCTATTATACGATAATACAATATGAATATGGTGGATAAATATACTATCGAGACTCATTAGATAATTTGAATTATTTCAAATGTATATGGAATATTTGTCATTAAGTAATAGTCTCTTAACTTAGTTTCTTAGTGATGAAGTAACCTAAAATTTGGTGATGGAGAATTAGAAAATACTGAAACTGTTTACATCTATTATACCATAATACAATATGAATATGGTGAATAAATATACTATCTAGAATCATTAGATGATTTGAATTATTTCAAATGTATATGGAATATGTGTCATTAAGTAATAGTCTCTTAACTGAGTTTCTTAGTGATGAAGTAACCTAAAATTTGGTGATGGAGAAGAAGAAAAATATTGAAATTGTTTACATCTATTATACGATAATACAATATGAATATGGTGGATAAATATACTATGGAGACTAATTAGATAATTTGAATTATTTCAAATGTATATGGAATATGTGTCATGAAGTAATAATCTTTTAACTTAGTTTCTTAGTGATGAAGTAACCTAAGATTTGGTGATGGAGAATTAGAAAATAATGAAACTGTTTACATCTACCATAATACAATATGAATATGGTGAATAAATATACTATCCAGACTCATTATATAATTTGAATTATTTCCAATGTATATAAAATATGTGTCATCAATTAATAGTCTTTTAACTTAGATTCTTAGTGATGAAGTAATCTAAAATTTGGTGATGGAGAAGAAGAAAATACTGAAATTGTTTACATCTATTATACCATAATACCATATGAATATGGTGAATAAATATACTATCGAGACTCATTATATAATTTGAATTATTTCTAATGTATATGGAATATGTGTCATTAATTAATATTCTTTTAACTTAGTTTCTTGGTGAAGAAGTAACCTAAAAATTTGGTGATGGAGAAGAAGGAAAATACTGAAATTTTTTACATCTATTATACCATAATACAATATGAATATGGTGGATAAATATACTATCGAGACTCATTAGATAATTTTAATTATTTCAAATGCATATGGAATATGTGTCATTAAGTAATAGTCTTTTAACTTAGTTTCTTAGTGATGAAGTATCCTAAAATTTGGTGATGGAGAAGAAGAAAAATATTGAAGTTGTTTACATCTATTATACCATAATACAATATGAATGTGGTGGATAAATATACTATCGAGACTCATTAGATAATTTGAATTATTTCAAATGTATATGGAATATGTATCATTAAATAATAGTCTTTTAACTTAGTTTCTTAGTGATGAAGTAACCTAAGATTTGGTGATGGAGAATTAGAAAATACTGAAACTGTTTACATCTATTATACCATAATACAATATGAATATAGTGAATAAATATACTATCGAGACTCATTTGATAATTTGAATTATTTCAAATGTATATGAAATATGTGTCATTAAGTAATAGTGTTTTAACTTAGTTTCTTCGTGAAGAAGTAACCTAAAATTTGGTGATGGAAAAGAAGGAAAATACTGAAATTGTTTACATCTATTATACCAAAATACAAAATGAATATGGTGAATAAATATATTATCGAGACTCATTAGATAATTTGAATTATTTCAAATGTATATGGAATATGTGTCATTAAGTAATAGTCTTTTAACTTAGTTTCTTAGTGATGAAGTAACCTAAGATTTGGTGATGGAGAATTAGAAAATACTTAAACTGTTTACATCTACCATAATACAATATGAATATGGTGAATAAATATACTATCGGTACTCATTATATAATTTGAATTATTTCCAATGTATATAAAATATGTGTCATCAATTAATAGTCTTTTAACTTAGATTCTTAGTGATGAAGTAATCTAAAATTTGGTGATGGAGAATTAGAAAATACTGAAACTGTTTATATCTATTATACCATAATCCAATATGAATATGGTGAATAAATATACTATCAAGACTCATTAGATGATTTGAATTATTTCAAATGTATATGAAATATGAGTCATTAAGTAATAGTCTTTTAACTTAGTTTCTTAGTGATGAAGTATCCTAAAATTTGGTGATGGAGAAGAAGAAAAATATTGAAATTGTTTACATCTATTATACCATAATACAATATGAATATGGTGGATAAATATACTATCGAGAATCATTAGATAATTTGAATGATTTCAGATGTATATGAAATATGTGTCATTAAGTAATAGTCGTTTAACTTAGTTTCTTAGTGATGAAGTAACCTAAGATTTGGTGATGGAGAAGAAGAAAAATATTGAAATTGTTTACATCTATTATACGATAATACAATATGAATATGGTGGATAAATATACTAGCGAGACTCATTAGATAATTTGAATTATTTCAAATGTATATGGAATATGTGTCATTAAGTAATAGTCTCTTAACTTAGTTTCTTAGTGATGAAGTAACCTAAAATTTGGTGATGGAGAATTAGAAAATACTGAAACTGTTTACATCTATTATACCATAATACAATATGAATATGGTGAATAAATATACTATCTAGAATCATTAGATGATTTGAATTATTTCAAATGTATATGGAATATGTGTCATTAAGTAATAGTCTCTTAACTGAGTTTCTTAGTGATGAAGTAACCTAAAATTTGGTGATGGAGAAGAAGAAAAATATTGAAATTGTTTACATCTATTATACGATAATACAATATGAATATGGTGGATAAATATACTATGGAGACTAATTAGATAATTTGAATTATTTCAAATGTATATGGAATATGTGTCATGAAGTAATAATCTTTTAACTTAGTTTCTTAGTGATGAAGTAACCTAAGATTTGGTGTTGGAGAATTAGAAAATAATGAAACTGTTTACATCTATTATACCATAATACAATATGAATATGGTGGATAAATATACTATCGAGACTCATTAGATAATTTGAATTATTTCAAATGTATATGGAATATGTGTCATTAAGTAATAGTCTTTTAACTTGGTTTCTTAGTGATGAAGTAACCTAAAATTTGGTGATGGAGAATTAGAAAATACGGAAATTGTTTACATCTATTATACCATAATACAATATGAATATGGTGAATAAATATACTATCGAGACTCATTAGATAATTTGAAATATTTCAAATGTATATGGAATATGTGTAATTAAGTAATAGTCTTTTAACTTGGTTTCTTAGTGATGAAGTAACCTAAAATTTGGTGATGGAGAATTAGAAAATACGGAAACTGTTTACATCTATTATACCATAATACCATATGAATATGGTGAATAAATATACTATCGAGACTCATTAGATAATTTGAAATATTTCAAATGTACTTGGAATATGTTTCATTAAGTAATAGTCTTTTTACTTAGTTCTTAGTGATGAAGTAACCTAAAATTTGGTGATCGAGAATTAGAAAATACTGAAACTGTTTACATCTATTATACGATAATACAATATGAATATGGTGGATAAATATACTATCGAGACTCATTAGATAATTTGAATTATTTCAAATATATATGGAATATGTGTCATTAAGTAATAGTCTCTTAACTTAGTTTCTTAGTGATGAAGTAACCTAAATTTTGGTGATGGAGAATTAGAAAATACTGAAACTGTTTACATCTATTATACCATAATACAATATGAATATGGTGAATAAATATACTATCGAGACTCATTAGATAATTTGAAATATTTCAAATGTATATGGAATATGTGTCATTAAGTAATAGTCTTTTAACTTAGTTTCTTAGTGATGAAGTAACCTAAAATTTGGTGATAGAGAATTAGAAAATACTGAAACTGTTTACATCTATTATACCATAATACAATATGAATATCATGGATAAATATAATATCGAGACTCATTAGATAATTTGAATTATTTCAAATGTATATGGAATATGTGTCATTAAGTAATAGTCTTTTAACTTAGTTTCTTATTGATGAAGTAACTTAAGATTTGGTGAAGGAGAATTAGAAAATACTGAAACTATTTACATCTATTATACCATATTACAGTATGATATGGTGAATAAATATACTATCGAGACTCATTAGATAATTTGAATTATTTAAAATGTATATGGAATATGTGTCATTAAGTAATAGTCTTTTAACTTAGTTTCTTAGTGATGAAGTAACCTAAGATTTTGTGATGGAGAATTAGAAAATACTGAAACTGTTTACATGTATTATACCATAATACAATATGAATATGGTGAATAAATATACTATCGAGACTCATTAGATAATTTGAATTATTTCAAATGTATATGGAATTTGTGTTATTAAGTAATAGTCTTTTAACTTAGTTTCTTAGTGATGAAGTAACCTAAGATTTTGTGATGGAGAATTAGAAAATACTGAAACTGTTTACATGTATTATACCATAATACAATATGAATATGGTGAATAAATAAACTATCGAGACTCATTAGATAATTTGAATTATTTCAAATGTATATGGAATATGTGTAATTAAGTAATAGTCTTTTAACTTAGTTTCTTAGTGATGAAGTAACCTAAGATTTGGTGATCGAGAATTAGAAAATACTGAAATTGATTACATCTATTATACCATAATACAATATGAATATGGTGGATAAATATAGTATCGAGACTCATTAGATAATTTTAATTATTACAAATGTATATGGAATATGTGTCATTAAGTAATAGTCTTTTAACTTAGTTTCTTAGTGATGAAGTAACCTAAGATTTGGTGAAAGAGAATTAGAAAATACTGAAACTGTTTACATCTATTATACCATAATACAATATGAATATGGTGAATAAATATACTATCGAGACTCATTAGATAATTTGAATTATTTCAAATGTATATGGAATATGTGTCATTAAGTAATAGTCTCTTAACTTAGTTTCTTAGTGATGAAGTAACCTAAAATTTGGTGATGGAGAAGAAGAAAAAATTGAAATTGTTTACATCTATTATACGATAATACAATATGAATATGGTGGATAAATATACTATCGATACTCATTACATAATTTGAATTATTTCAAATGTATATGGAATATGTGTCATTAAGTAATAGTCTCTTAACTTAGTTTCTTAGTGATGAAGTAACCAATAATTTGGTGATGGAGAATTAGAAAATACTGAAACTGTTTACATCTATTATACCATAATACAATATGAATATGGTGGATAAATATAGTATCGAGACTCATTAGATAATTTGAATTATTTCAAATGTATATGGAATATGTGTCATTAAGTAATAGTCTTTTAACTTAGTTTCTTAGTGATGAAGTAACCTAAAATTTGGTGATAGAGAAGTAGAAAAATATTGAAATTGTTTACATCTATTATACCATAATACAATATGAATATGGTGGATAAATATACTATCGAGACTCATTAGATAATTTGAATTATTTCAAATGTATATGGAATATGTGTCATTAAGTAATAGTCTTTTAACTTGGTTTCTTAGTGATGAAGTAACCTAAAATTTGGTGATGGAGAATTAGAAAATACGGAAATTGTTTACATCTATTATACCATAATACAATATGAATATGGTGAATAAATATACTATCGAGACTCATTATATAATTTGAAATATTTCAAATGTATATGGAATATGTGTCATTAAGTAATAGTCTTTTAACTTGGTTTCTTAGTGATGAAGTAACCTAAAATTTGGGGATGGAGAATTAGAAAATACGGAAACTGTTTACATCTATTATACCATAATACAATATGAATATGGTGAATAAATATACTATCGAGACTCATTAGATAATTTGAAATATTTCAAATGTATATGGAATATGTGTCATTAAGTAATAGTCTTTTAACTTAGTTTCTTAGTGATGAAGTAACCTAAAATTTGGTGATAGAGAATTAAAAAATACTGAAACTGTTTACATCTATTATACCATAATACAATATGAATATCGTGGATAAATATAATATCGAGACTCATTAGATAATTTGAATTATTTCAAATGTATATGGAATATGTGTCATTAAGTAATAGTCTTTTAACTTAGTTTCTTATTGATGAAGTAACCTAAGATTTGGTGAAGGAGAATTAGAAAATATTGAAACTGTTTACATCTATTATACCATATTACAGTATGAATATGGTGAATAAATATACTATCGAGACTCATTAGATAATTTGAATTATTTAAAATGTATATGGAATATGTGTCATTAAGTAATAGTC
Source organism: Vicia faba (assembly GCA_948472305.1). Lineage (NCBI taxonomy): Eukaryota > Viridiplantae > Streptophyta > Magnoliopsida > Fabales > Fabaceae > Vicia > Vicia faba. The sequence goes on from CATIWC010001073.1 coordinate 68,678, forward strand.
TTTTAACTTAGTTTCTTAGTGATGAAGTAACCTAAGATTTTGTGATGGAGAATTAGAAAATACTGAAACTGTTTACATGTATTATGCCATAATACAATATGAATATGGTGAATAAATATACTATCGAGACTCATTAGATAATTTGAATTATTTCAAATGTACATGGAATTTGTGTTATTAAGTAATAGTCTTTTAACTTAGTTTCTTAGTGATGAAGTAACCTAAGATTTTGTGATGGAGAATTAGAAAATACTGAAACTGTTTACATGTATTATACCATAATACAATATGAATATGGTGAATAAATAAACTATCGAGACTCATTAGATAATTTGAATTATTTCAAATGTATATGGAATATGTGTAATTAAGTAATAGTCTTTTAACTTAGTTTCTTAGTGATGAAGTAACCTAAGATTTGGTGATCGAGAATTAGAAAATACTGAAATTGATTACATCTATTATACCATAATACAATATGAATATGGTGGATAAATATAGTATCGAGACTCATTAGATAATTTTAATTATTACAAATGTATATGGAATATGTGTCATTAAGTAATAGTCTTTTAACTTAGTTTCTTAGTGATGAAGTAACCTAAGATTTGGTGAAGGAGAATTAGAAAATACTGAAACTGTTTACATCTATTATACCATAATACAATATGAATATGGTGGATAAATATAGTATCGAGACTCATTAGATAATTTGAATTATCTCAAATGTATATGGAATATGTGTCATTAAGTAATAGTCTCGTAACTTAGTTTCTTAGTGATGAAGTAACCTAAGATTTGGTGATGGAGAAGAAGAAAAATATTGAAATTGTTTACATCTATTATACGATAATACAATATGAATATGGTGGATAAATATAGTATCGAGACTCATTAGATAATTTGAATTATCTCAAATGTATATGGAATATGTGTCATTAAGTAATAGTCTCGTAACTTAGTTTCTTAGTGATGAAGTAACCTAAGATTTGGTGATGGAGAAGAAGAAAAATATTGAAATTGTTTACATCTATTATACCATAACATAATATGAATATGGTGAATAAAAATACTATCGAGACTCATTAGATGATTTGAATTATTTCAAATGTATATGGAATATATGCCATTAAGTAATAGTCTCTTAACTTAGTTTCTTAGTGATGAAGTAACTTAAAATTTGGTGATGGAGAAGAAGAAAAATATTGAAATTGTTTACATCTATTATACGATAATACAATATGAATATGGTGGATAAATATACTACCGAGACTCATTAGATAATTTCAATTATTTCAAATGTATATGGAATATGTGTCATTAAGTAATAGTCTTTTAACTTAGTTCTTAGTGATGAAGTAACCTAAAATTTGGTGATAGAGAAGTAGAAAAATATTGAAATTGTTTACATCTATTATACCATAATACAATATGAATATGGTGGATAAATATACTATCGAGACTCATTAGATAATTTGAATTATTTCAAATGTATATGGAATATGTGTCATTAAGTAATAGTCTTTTAACTTGGTTTCTTAGTGATGAAGTAACCTAAAATTTGGTGATGGAGAATTAGAAAATACGGAAATTGTTTACATCTATTATACCATAATACAATATGAATATGGTGAATAAATATACTATCGAGACTCATTATATAATTTGAAATATTTCAAATGTATATGGAATATGTGTCATTAAGTAATAGTCTTTTAACTTGGTTTCTTAGTGATGAAGTAACCTAAAATTTGGGGATGGAGAATTAGAAAATACGGAAACTGTTTACATCTATTATACCATAATACAATATGAATATGGTGAATAAATATACTATCGAGACTCATTAGATAATTTGAAATATTTCAAATGTATATGGAATATGTGTCATTAAGTAATAGTCTTTTAACTTAGTTTCTTAGTGATGAAGTAACCTAAAATTTGGTGATAGAGAATTAAAAAATACTGAAACTGTTTACATCTATTATACCATAATACAATATGAATATCGTGGATAAATATAATATCGAGACTCATTAGATAATTTGAATTATTTCAAATGTATATGGAATATGTGTCATTAAGTAATAGTCTTTTAACTTAGTTTCTTATTGATGAAGTAACCTAAGATTTGGTGAAGGAGAATTAGAAAATATTGAAACTGTTTACATCTATTATACCATATTACAGTATGAATATGGTGAATAAATATACTATCGAGACTCATTAGATAATTTGAATTATTTAAAATGTATATGGAATATGTGTCATTAAGTAATAGTCTTTTAACTTAGTTTCTTAGTGATGACGTAACCTAAGATTTTGTGATGGAGAATTAGAAAATACTGAAACTGTTTACATGTATTATGCCATAATACAATATGAATATGGTGAATAAATATACTATCGAGACTCATTAGATAATTTGAATTATTTCAAATGTACATGGAATTTGTGTTATTAAGTAATAGTCTTTTAACTTAGTTTCTTAGTGATGAAGTAACCTAAGATTTTGTGATGGAGAATTAGAAAATACTGAAACTGTTTACATGTATTATACCATAATACAATATGAATATGGTGAATAAATAAACTATCGAGACTCATTAGATAATTTGAATTATTTCAAATGTATATGGAATATGTGTAATTAAGTAATAGTCTTTTAACTTAGTTTCTTAGTGATGAAGTAACCTAAGATTTGGTGATCGAGAATTAGAAAATACTGAAATTGATTACATCTATTATACCATAATACAATATGAATATGGTGGATAAATATAGTATCGAGACTCATTAGATAATTTTAATTATTACAAATGTATATGGAATATGTGTCATTAAGTAATAGTCTTTTAACTTAGTTTCTTAGTGATGAAGTAACCTAAGATTTGGTGAAGGAGAATTAGAAAATACTGAAACTGTTTACATCTATTATACCATAATACAATATGAATATGGTGGATAAATATAGTATCGAGACTCATTAGATAATTTGAATTATCTCAAATGTATATGGAATATGTGTCATTAAGTAATAGTCTCGTAACTTAGTTTCTTAGTGATGAAGTAACCTAAGATTTGGTGATGGAGAAGAAGAAAAGTATTGAAATTGTTTACATCTATTATACGATAATACAATATGAATATGGTGGATAAATATAGTATCGAGACTCATTAGATAATTTGAATTATCTCAAATGTATATGGAATGTGTGTCATTAAGTAATAGTCTCGTAACTTAGTTTCTTAGTGATGAAGTAACCTAAGATTTGGTGATGGAGAAGAAGAAAAATATTGAAATTGTTTACATCTATTATACCATAATATAATATGAATATGGTGAATAAAAATACTATCGAGACTCATTAGATGATTTGAATTATTTCAAATGTATATGGAATATATGCCATTAAGTAATAGTCTCTTAACTTAGTTTCTTAGTGATGAAGTAACTTAAAATTTGGTGATGGAGAAGAAGAAAAATATTGAAATTGTTTACATCTATTATATGATAATACAATATGAATATGGTGGATAAATATACTACCGAGACTCATTAGATAATTTCAATTATTTCAAATGTATATGGAATATGTGTCATTAAGTAATAGTCTTTTAACTTAGTTTCTTAGTGATGAAGTAACCTAAAATTTGGTGATAGAGAAGTAGAAAAATATTAAAATTGTTTACATCTATTATACCATAATACAATATGAATATGGTGGATAAATACACTATCGAGACTCATTAGATAATTTGAATTATTTCAAATGTATATGGAATATGTGTCATTAAGTAATAGTCTTTTAACTTGGTTTCTTAGTGATGAAGTAACCTAAGATTTGGTGATGGAGAATTAGAAAATACGGAAATTGTTTACATCTATTATACCATAATACAATATGAATATGGTGAATAAATATACTATCGAGACTCATTAGATAATTTGAATTATTTCAAATGTATATGCAATATGTGTCATTAAGTAATAGTCTGTTAACTTAGTTTCTTAGTGATGAAGTAACCTAAAATTTGGTGATGGAGAAGAAGAAAAATATTGAAATTATTTATATCTATTATACGATAATACAATATGAATATGGTGGATAAATATACTATCGAGACTCATTAGATAATTTGAATTATTTCAAATGTACATGGAATATGTGTCATTAATTAATAGTCTTTTAACTTAGTTTCTTAGTGATGAAGTAACCTAAAATTTGGTGATAGAGAAGAAGAAAAATATTGAAATTGTTTACATCTATTATACGATAATACAATATGAATATGGTGGATAAATATAATATCGATACTCATTACATAATTTGAATTATTTCAAATGTATATGGAATATGTGTCATTAAGTAATAGTCTCGTAACTTAGTTTCTTAGTGATGAAGTAACCTAAGATTTGGTGATGGAGAAGAAGAAAAATATTGAAATTGTTTACATCTATTATACCATAATATAATATGAATATGGTGAATAAAAATACTATCGAGACTCATTAGATGATTTGAATTATTTCAAATGTATATGGAATATATGCCATTAAGTAATAGTCTCTTAACTTAGTTTCTTAGTGATGAAGTAACTTAAAATTTGGTGATGGAGAAGAAGAAAAATATTGAAATTGTTTACATCTATTATATGATAATACAATATGAATATGGTGGATAAATATACTACCGAGACTCATTACATAATTTGAATTATTTCAAATGTATATGGAATATGTGTCATTAAGTAATAGTCTCTTAACTTAGTTTCTTAGTGATGAAGTAACCAAAAATTTGGTGATGGAGAATTAGAAAATACTGAAACTGTTTACATCTATTATACCATAATACAATATGAATATGGTGGATAAATATAGTATCGAGACTCATTAGATAATTTGAATTATTTCAAATGTATATGGAATATGTGTCATTAAGTAATAGTCTTGTAACTTAGTTTCTTAGTGATGAAGTAACCTAAAATTTGGTGATGGAGAAGAAGAAAAATATTGAAATTGTTTACATCTATTATACGATAATACAATATGAATATGGTGGATAAATATACTATCGAGACTCATTAGATAATTTGAATTATTTCAAATATATATGGAATATGTGTCATTAAGTATTAGTCTCTTAACTTAGTTTCTTAGTGATGAAGTAACCTAAATTTTGGTGATGGAGAATTAGAAAATACTGAAACTGTTTTACATCTATTATACCATAATACAATATGAATATGTTGAATAAATATACTATCGAGACTCATTAGATTATTTGAATTATTTCAAATGTATATGGAATATGTGTCATTAAGTAATAATATCTCAACTTAGTTTCTTAAGGATGAAGTAACCTAAAATTTGGTGATGGAGAAGAAAAAAAATATTGAAATTGTTTACATCTATTATACGATAATACAATATGAATATGGTGAATAAATATACTATCGAGACTCATTAGATAATTTCAATTATTTCAAATGTATATGGAATATGTGTCATTAAGTAATAGTCTTTTAACTTAGTTTCTTAGTGATGAAGTAACCTAAAATTTGGTGATAGAGAAGTAGAAAAATATTGAAATTGTTTACATCTATTATACCATAATACAATATGAATATGGTGGATAAATATACTATCGAGACTCATTAGATAATTTGAATTATTTCAAATGTATATGGAATATGTGTCATTAAGTAATAGTCTTTTAACTTGGTTTCTTAGTGATGAAGTAACCTAAAATTTGGTGATGTAGAATTAGAAAATACGGAAATTGTTTACATCTATTATACCATAATACAATATGAATATGGTGAATAAATATACTATCGAGACTCATTATATAATTTGAAATATTTCAAATGTATATGGAATATGTGTCATTAAGTAATAGTCTTTTAACTTGGTTTCTTAGTGATGAAGTAACCTAAAATTTGGGGATGGAGAATTAGAAAATACGGAAACTGTTTACATCTATTATACCATAATACAATATGAATATGGTGAATAAATATACTATCGAGACTCATTAGATAATTTGAAATATTTCAAATGTATATGGAATATGTGTCATTAAGTAATAGTCTTTTAACTTAGTTTCTTAGTGATGAAGTAACCTAAAATTTGGTGATAGAGAATTAGAAAATACTGAAACTGTTTACATCTATTATACCATAATACAATATGAATATCGTGGATAAATATAATATCGAGACTCATTAGATAATTTGAATTATTTCAAATGTATATGGAATATGTGTCATTAAGTAATAGTCTTTTAACTTAGTTTCTTATTGATGAAGTAACCTAAGATTTGGTGAAGGAGAATTAGAAAATACTGAAACTGTTTACATCTATTATACCATATTACAGTATGAATATGGTGAATAAATATACTATCGAGACTCATTAGATAATTTGAATTATTTAAAATGTATATGGAATATGTGTCATTAAGTAATAGTCTTTTAACTTAGTTTCTTAGTGATGAAGTAACCTAAGATTTTGTGATGGAGAATTAGAAAATACTGAAACTGTTTACATGTATTATGCCATAATACAATATGAATATGGTGAATAAATATACTATCGAGACTCATTAGATAATTTGAATTATTTCAAATGTACATGGAATTTGTGTTATTAAGTAATAGTCTTTTAACTTAGTTTCTTAGTGATGAAGTAACCTAAGATTTTGTGATGGAGAATTAGAAAATACTGAAACTGTTTACATGTATTATACCATAATACAATATGAATATGGTGAATAAATAAACTATCGAGACTCATTAGATAATTTGAATTATTTCAAATGTATATGGAATATGTGTAATTAAGTAATAGTCTTTTAACTTAGTTTCTTAGTGATGAAGTAACCTAAGATTTGGTGATCGAGAATTAGAAAATACTGAAATTGATTACATCTATTATACCATAATACAATATGAATATGGTGGATAAATATAGTATCGAGACTCATTAGATAATTTTAATTATTACAAATGTATATGGAATATGTGTCATTAAGTAATAGTCTTTTAACTTAGTTTCTTAGTGATGAAGTAACCTAAGATTTGGTGAAGGAGAATTAGAAAATACTGAAACTGTTTACATCTATTATACCATAATACAATATGAATATGGTGGATAAATATAGTATCGAGACTCATTAGATAATTTGAATTATCTCAAATGTATATGGAATATGTGTCATTAAGTAATAGTCTCGTAACTTAGTTTCTTAGTGATGAAGTAACCTAAGATTTGGTGATGGAGAAGAAGAAAAATATTGAAATTGTTTACATCTATTATACGATAATACAATATGAATATGGTGGATAAATATAGTATCGAGACTCATTAGATAATTTGAATTATCTCAAATGTATATGGAATATGTGTCATTAAGTAATAGTCTCGTAACTTAGTTTCTTAGTGATGAAGTAACCTAAGATTTGGTGATGGAGAAGAAGAAAAATATTGAAATTGTTTACATCTATTATACCATAATATAATATGAATATGGTGAATAAAAATACTATCGAGACTCATTAGATGATTTGAATTATTTCAAATGTATATGGAATATATGCCATTAAGTAATAGTCTCTTAACTTAGTTTCTTAGTGATGAAGTAACTTAAAATTTGGTGATGGAGAAGAAGAAAAATATTGAAATTGTTTACATTTATTATACGATAATACAATATGAATATGGTGGATAAATATACTACCGAGACTCATTAGATAATTTCAATTATTTCAAATGTATATGGAATATGTGTCATTAAGTAATAGTCTTTTAACTTAGTTTCTTAGTGATGAAGTAACCTAAAATTTGGTGATAGAGAAGTAGAAAAATATTAAAATTGTTTACATCTATTATACCATAATACAATATGAATATGGTGGATAAATACACTATCGAGACTCATTAGATAATTTGAATTATTTCAAATGTATATGGAATATGTGTCATTAAGTAATAGTCTTTTAACTTGGTTTCTTAGTGATGAAGTAACCTAAGATTTGGTGATGGAGAATTAGAAAATACGGAAATTGTTTACATCTATTATACCGTAATACAATATGAATATGGTGAATAAATATACTATCGAGACTCATTAGATAATTTGAAATATTTCAAATGTATATGGAATATGTGTCATTAAGTAATAGTCTTTTAACTTGGTTTCTTAGTGATGAAGTAACCTAAAATTTGGTGATAGAGAATTAGAAAATACTGAAACTGTTTACATCTATTATACCATAATACAATATGAATATGGTGAATAAATATACTATCGAGACTCATTAGATAATTTGAATTATTTCAAATGTATATGCAATATGTGTCATTAAGTAATAGTCTGTTAACTTAGTTTCTTAGTGATGAAGTAACCTAAAATTTGGTGATGGAGAAGAAGAAAAATATTGAAATTATTTATATCTATTATACGATAATACAATATGAATATGGTGGATAAATATACTATCGAGACTCATTAGATAATTTGAATTATTTCAAATGTACATGGAATATGTGTCATTAATTAATAGTCTTTTAACTTAGTTTCTTAGTGATGAAGTAACCTAAAATTTGGTGATAGAGAAGAAGAAAAATATTGAAATTGTTTACATCTATTATACGATAATACAATATGAATATGGTGGATAAATATAATATCGATACTCATTACATAATTTGAATTATTTCAAATGTATATGGAATATGTGTCATTAAGTAATAGTCTCTTAACTTAGTTTCTTAGTGATGAAGTAACCAAAAATTTGGTGATGGAGAATTAGAAAATACTGAAACTGTTTACATCTATTATACCATAATACAATATGAATATGGTGAATAAATATACTATCGAGACTCATTAGATAATTTGAAATATTTCAAATGTATATGGAATATGTGTCATTAAGTAATAGTCTTTTAACTTAGTTTCTTAGTGATGAAGTAACCTAAAATTTGGTGATAGAGAATTAGAAAATACTGAAACTATTTACATCTATTATACGATAATACAATATGAATATGGTGGATAAATATACTATTGAGACTCATTAGATAATTTCAATTATTTCAAATGTATATGGAATATGTGTCATTAAGTAATAGTCTTTTAACTTAGTTTCTTAGTGATGAAGTAACCTAAAATTTGGTGATGGAGAATTAGAAAATACGGAAATTGTTTACATCTATTATACCATAATACAATATGAATATGGTGCATAAATATACTATCGAGACTCATTAGATAATTTGAAATATTTCAAATGTATATGGAATATGTGTCATTAAGTAATAGTCTTTTAACTTGGTTTCTTAGTGATGAAGTAACCTAAAATTTGGTAATGGAGAATTAGAAAATACGGAAACTGTTTACATCTATTATACCATAATACAATATGAATATGGTGAATAAATATACTATCAAGACTCATTAGATAATTTGAATTATTTCAAATGTATATGGAATATGTGTCATTAAGTAATAGTCTCTTAACTTAGTTTCTTAGTGATGAAGTAACCTAAAATTTGGTGATGGAGAAGAAGAAAAATATTGAAATTGTTTACTTCTATTATACGATAATACAATATGAATATGGTGGATAAATATACTATCGAGACTCATTAGATAATTTCAATTATCTCAAATGTATATGGAATATGTGTCATTAAGTAATAGTCTTTTAACTTAGTTTCTTATTGATGAAATAACCTAAAATTTGGTGATAGAGAATTAGAAAATACTGAAACTATTTACATCTATTATACCATAATACAATATGAATATGGTGGATAAATATAGTATCGAGACTCATTAGAGAATTTGAATTATTTCAAATGCATATGGAATATGTGTCATTAAGTAATAGTCTCTTAACTTAGTTTCTTAGTGATGAAGTAACCTAAAATTTGGTGATGGAGAAGAAGAAAAATATTGAAATTGTTTACATCTATTATACGATAATACAATATGAATATGGTGGATAAATATACTATCGAGACTCATTAGATAATTTCAATTATCTCAAATGTATATGGAATATGTGTCATTAAGTAATAGTCTTTTAACTTAGTTTCTTAGTGATGAAGTAACCTAAAATTTTGTGATGGAGAACTAGAAAATACGGAAACTTTTTACATCTATTATACCATAATACAATATGAATATGGTGAATAAATATACTATCGAGACTCATTAGATAATTTGAAATATTTCAAATGTATATGGAATATGTGTCATTAAGTAATAGTCTTTTAACTTAGTTTCTTAGTGATGAAGTAACCTAAAATTTGGTGATAGAGAATTAGAAAATACTGAAACTATTTACATCTATTATACGATAATACAATATGAATATGGTGAATAAATATACTATCGAGACTCATTAGATAATTTGAATTATTTCAAATGTATATGGAATATGTGTCATTAAGTAATAGTCTCTTAATTTAGTTTCCTAGTGATGAAGTAACCTAAAATTTGGTGATGGAGAAGAAGAAAAATATTGAAATTGTTTACATCTATTATACGATAATACAATATGAATATGGTGGATAAATATATTATCGAGACTCATTAGATAATTTGAATTATTTCAAATGTATATGGAATATGTGTCATTAAGTAATAGTCACTTAAGTTGGTTTCTTAGTGATGAAGTAACCTAAAATTTGGTGATGGAGAATTAGAAAATACTGAAACTGTTTACATCTATTATACCATAATACAATATGAATATGCTGAATAAATATACTATCGAGAGTCATTAGATAATTTGAATTATTTCAAATGTATATGGAATATGTGTCATTAAGTAATAGTCTTTTAACTTAGTTTCTTAGTGATGAAGTAACCTAAAATTTGGTGATGGAGAATTAGAAAATACTGAAACTGTTTACATCTATTCTACCATAATACAATATGAATATGGTGGATAATTAAACTATCGAGACTCATTAGATAATTTGAATTATTTCAAATGTATATGGAATATGTGTCATTAAGTAATAGTCTCTTAACTTAGTTTCTTAGTGATGAAGTAACCTAAAATTTGGTGATGGAGAAGAAGAAAAATATTGAAATTGTTTACATCTATTATACGATAATACAATATGAATATGGTGGATAAATATACTATCGAGACTCATTAGATAATTTCAATTATCTCAAATGTATATGGAATATGTGTCATTAAGTAATAGTCTTTTAACTTAGTTTCTTATTGATGAAGTAACCTAAAATTTGGTGATAGAGAATTAGAAAATACTGAAACTATTTACATCTATTATACCATAATACAATATGAATATGGTGGATAAATATAGTATCGAGACTCATTAGATAATTTGAATTATTTCAAATGTATATGGAATAGGTGTCATTAAGTAATAGTCTTTTAACTTAGTTTCTTAGTGATGAAGTAACCTAAGATTTTGTGATGGAGAATTAGAAAATACTGAAACTGTTTATATGTATTATACCATAATACAATATGAATATGGTGAATAAATATACTATCGAGACTCATTAGATAATTTGAATTATTTCAAATGTATATGGAATATGTGTCATTAAGTAATAGTCTTTTAACTTAGTTTCTTAGTGATGAAGTAACCTAAGATTTGGTGATGGAGAAGAAGAAAAATATTGAAATTGTTTACATCTATTATACGATAATAAAATATGAATATGGTGGATAAATATACTATCGAGACTCATTAGATAATTTGAATTATTTCAAATGTATATGGAATATGTGTCATTAAGTAATAGTCTCTTAACTTAGTTTCTTAGTGATGAAGTAACCTTAAATTTGGTGATGGAGAATTAGAAAATACGGAAATTGTTTACATCTATTATACCATAATACAATATGAATATGGTGAATAAATATACTATCGAGACTCATTAGATAATTTGAAATATTTCAAATGTATATGGAATATGTGTCATTAAGTAATAGTCTTTTAACTTGGTTTCTTAGTGATGAAGTAACCTAAAATTTGGTGATGGAGAATTAAAAAATACGGAAACTGTTTACATCTATTATACCATAATACAATATGAATATGGTGGATAAATATAGTATCGCGACTCATTAGATAATTTGAATTATTTCAAATGTATATGGAATATGTGTCATTAAGTAATAGTCTTTTAACTTAGTTTCTTAGTGATGAAGTAACCTAAGATTTTGTGATGGAGAATTAGAAAATACTGAAACTGTTTATATGTATTATACCATAATACAATATGAATATGGTGAATAAATATACTATCGAGACTCATTAGATAATTTGAATTATTTCAAATGTATATGGAATATGTGTCATTAAGTAATAGTCTTTTAACTTAGTTTCTTAGTGATGAAGTAACCTAAGATTTGGTGATGGAGAAGAAGAAAAATATTGAAATTGTTTACATCTATTATACGATAATAAAATATGAATATGGTGGATAAGTATACTATCGAGACTCATTAGATAATTTGAATTATTTCAAATGTATATGGAATATGTGTCATTAAGTAATAGTCTCTTAATTTAGTTTCTTAGTGATGAAGTAACCTTAAATTTGGTGATGGAGAATTAGAAAATACGGAAATTGCTTACATCTATTATACCATAATACAATATGAATATGGTGAATAAATATACTATCGAGACTCATTAGATAATTTGAAATATTTCAAATGTATATGGAATATGTGTCATTAAGTAATAGTCTTTTAACTTGGTTTCTTAGTGATGAAGTAACCTAAAATTTGGTGATGGAGAATTAAAAAATACGGAAACTGTTTACATCTATTATACCATAATACAATATGAATATGGTGGATAAATATAGTATCGCGACTCATTAGATAATTTGAATTATTTCAAATGTATATGGAATATGTGTCATTAAGTAATAGTCTTTTAACTTAGTTTCTTAGTGATGAAGTAACCTAAGATTTGGTGAAGGAGAATTAGAAAATACTGAAACTGTTTACATCTATTATACGATAATACAATATGAATATGGTGGATAAATATACTATCGAGACTCATTAGATGATTTGAATTATTTCAAATGTATATGGAATATGTGTCATTAAGTAATAGTCTGTTAACTTAGTTTCTTAATGATGAAGTAACCTAAAATTTGGTGATGGAGAAGAAGAAAAATATTGAAATTGTTTACATCTATTATACGATAATACAATATGAATATGGTGGATAAATATACTATCGAGACTCATTAGATAATTTGAATTATTTCAAATGTATATGGAATATGTGTCATTAAGTAATAGTCTTTTAACTTAGTTTCTTAGTGATGGAGTAACCTAAAATTTGGTGATGGAGAATTAGAAAATACTGAAACTGTTTACATCTATTATACCATAATACAATATGAATATGGTGGATAAATATACTATCGAGACTCATTAGATAATTTGAATTATTTCAAATGTATATGGAATATGTGTCAGTAAGTAATAGTCTTTTAACTTAGTTTCTTAGTGATGAAGTAACCTAAAATTTGGTGATGGAGAATTAGAAAATACTGAAACTGTTTATATCTATTATACCATAATCCAATATGAATATGGTGAATAACTATACTATCGAGACTCATTAGATGATTTGAATTATTTCAAATGTATATGAAGTATGAGTAATTAAGTAATAGTCTTTTAACTTAGTTTCTTAATGATGAAGTATCCTAAAATTTGGTGATGGAGAAGAAGAAAAATATTGAAATTGTTTACATCTATTATACCATAATACAATATGAATATGATTAATAAATATACTATCGAGACTCATTAGATAATTTGAATTATCTCAAATGTATATGGAATATGTGTCATTAAGTAATAGTCTCGTAACTTAGTTTCTTAGTGATGAAGTAACCTAAGATTTGGTGATGGAGAAGAAGAAAAATATTGAAATTGTTTACATCTATTATACCATAATATAATATGAATATGGTGAATAAAAATACTATCGAGACTCATTAGATGATTTGAATTATTTCAAATGTATATGGAATATATGCCATTAAGTAATAGTCTCTTAACTTAGTTTCTTAGTGATGAAGTAACTTAAAATTTGGTGATGGAGAAGAAGAAAAATATTGAAATTGTTTACATCTATTATACGATAATACAATATGAATATGGTGGATAAATATACTACCGAGACTCATTAGATAATTTCAATTATTTCAAATGTATATGGAATATGTGTCATTAAGTAATAGTCTTTTAACTTAGTTTCTTAGTGATGAAGTAACCTAAAATTTGGTGATAGAGAAGTAGAAAAATATTAAAATTGTTTACATCTATTATACCATAATACAATATGAATATGGTGGATAAATACACTATCGAGACTCATTAGATAATTTGAATTATTTCAAATGTATATGGAATATGTGTCATTAAGTAATAGTCTTTTAACTTGGTTTCTTAGTGATGAAGTAACCTAAAATTTGGTGATAGAGAATTAGAAAATACTGAAACTATTTACATCTATTATACCATAATACAATATGAATATGGTGGATAAATATAGTATCGAGACTCATTAGATAATTTGAATTATTTCAAATGTATATGGAATAGGTGTCATTAAGTAATAGTCTTTTAACTTAGTTTCTTAGTGATGAAGTAACCTAAGATTTTGTGATGGAGAATTAGAAAATACTGAAACTGTTTATATGTATTATACCATAATACAATATGAATATGGTGAATAAATATACTATCGAGACTCATTAGATAATTTGAATTATTTCAAATGTATATGGAATATGTGTCATTAAGTAATAGTCTTTTAACTTAGTTTCTTAGTGATGAAGTAACCTAAGATTTGGTGATGGAGAAGAAGAAAAATATTGAAATTGTTTACATCTATTATACGATAATAAAATATGAATATGGTGGATAAATATACTATCGAGACTCATTAGATAATTTGAATTATTTCAAATGTATATGGAATATGTGTCATTAAGTAATAGTCTCTTAACTTAGTTTCTTAGTGATGAAGTAACCTTAAATTTGGTGATGGAGAATTAGAAAATACGGAAATTGTTTACATCTATTATACCATAATACAATATGAATATGGTGAATAAATATACTATCGAGACTCATTAGATAATTTGAAATATTTCAAATGTATATGGAATATGTGTCATTAAGTAATAGTCTTTTAACTTGGTTTCTTAGTGATGAAGTAACCTAAAATTTGGTGATGGAGAATTAAAAAATACGGAAACTGTTTACATCTATTATACCATAATACAATATGAATATGGTGGATAAATATAGTATCGCGACTCATTAGATAATTTGAATTATTTCAAATGTATATGGAATATGTGTCATTAAGTAATAGTCTTTTAACTTAGTTTCTTAGTGATGAAGTAACCTAAGATTTTGTGATGGAGAATTAGAAAATACTGAAACTGTTTATATGTATTATACCATAATACAATATGAATATGGTGAATAAATATACTATCGAGACTCATTAGATAATTTGAATTATTTCAAATGTATATGGAATATGTGTCATTAAGTAATAGTCTTTTAACTTAGTTTCTTAGTGATGAAGTAACCTAAGATTTGGTGATGGAGAAGAAGAAAAATATTGAAATTGTTTACATCTATTATACGATAATAAAATATGAATATGGTGGATAAATATACTATCGAGACTCATTAGATAATTTGAATTATTTCAAATGTATATGGAATATGTGTCATTAAGTAATAGTCTCTTAACTTAGTTTCTTAGTGATGAAGTAACCTTAAATTTGGTGATGGAGAATTAGAAAATACGGAAATTGCTTACATCTATTATACCATAATACAATATGAATATGGTGAATAAATATACTATCGAGACTCATTAGATAATTTGAAATATTTCAAATGTATATGGAATATGTGTCATTAAGTAATAGTCTTTTAACTTGGTTTCTTAGTGATGAAGTAACCTAAAATTTGGTGATGGAGAATTAAAAAATACGGAAACTGTTTACATCTATTATACCATAATACAATATGAATATGGTGGATAAATATAGTATCGCGACTCATTAGATAATTTGAATTATTTCAAATGTATATGGAATATGTGTCATTAAGTAATAGTCTTTTAACTTAGTTTCTTAGTGATGAAGTAACCTAAGATTTGGTGAAGGAGAATTAGAAAATACTGAAACTGTTTACATCTATTATACGATAATACAATATGAATATGGTGGATAAATATACTATCGAGACTCATTAGATGATTTGAATTATTTCAAATGTATATGGAATATGTGTCATTAAGTAATAGTCTGTTAACTTAGTTTCTTAATGATGAAGTAACCTAAAATTTGGTGATGGAGAAGAAGAAAAATATTGAAATTGTTTACATCTATTATACGATAATACAATATGAATATGGTGGATAAATATACTATCGAGACTCATTAGATAATTTGAATTATTTCAAATGTATATGGAATATGTGTCATTAAGTAATAGTCTTTTAACTTAGTTTCTTAGTGATGGAGTAACCTAAAATTTGGTGATGGAGAATTAGAAAATACTGAAACTGTTTACATCTATTATACCATAATACAATATGAATATGGTGGATAAATATACTACCGAGACTCATTAGATAATTTGAATTATTTCAAATGTATATGGAATATGTGTCAGTAAGTAATAGTCTTTTAACTTAGTTTCTTAGTGATGAAGTAACCTAAAATTTGGTGATGGAGAATTAGAAAATACTGAAACTGTTTATATCTATTATTCCATAATCCAATATGAATATGGTGAATAAATATACTATCGAGACTCATTAGATGATTTGAATTATTTCAAATGTATATGAAGTATGAGTCATTAAGTAATAGTCTTTTAACTTAGTTTCTTAATGATGAAGTATCCTAAAATTTGGTGATGGAGAAGAAGAAAAATATTGAAATTGTTTACATCTATTATACCATAATACAATATGAATATGATTAATAAATATACTATCGAGACTCATTAGATAATTTGAATTATTTCAAATGTATATGGAATATGAGTCATTAAGTAATAGTCTTTTAACTTAGTTTCTTAGTGATGAAGTATCCTAAAATTTGGTGATGGAGAAGAAGAAAAATATTGAAATTGTTTACATCTATTATACCATTATACAATATGAATATGGTGAATAAATATACTATCGAGACTCATTAGATAATTTGAATTATTTCAAATGTATATGGAATATGAGTCATTAAGTAATAGTCTTTTAACTTAGTTTCTTAGTGATGAAGTATCCTAAGATTTGGTGATGGAGAATTAGAAAATACTGAAACTGTTTACATCTATTATACCATAATACAATATGAATATGGTGAATAAATATACTATCGAGACTAATTAGATAGATTGAATTATTTCAAATGTATATGGAATATGTGTCATTAAGTAATAATCTTTTAACTTAGTTTCTTAGTGATGAAGTAACCTAAGATTTGGTGATGGAGAATTTGAAAATAATGAAACTGTTTACATCTACCATAATACAATATGAATATGGTGAATAAATATACTATCGAGACTCATTATATAATTTGAATTATTTCTAATGTATATAAAATATGTGTCATCAATTAATAGTCTTTTAACTTAGATTCTTAGTGATGAAGTAATCTAAAATTTGGTGATGGAGAAGAAGAAAATACTGAAATTGTTTACATCTATTATACCATAATACCATATGAATATGGTGAATAAATATACTATCGAGACTCATTATATAATTTGAATTATTTCTAATGTATATGGAATATGTGTTGTAACACCCTCTAAAAACCCCGAATAAAATTTCAGAGTACATGTATCAACGAGGATGTCACAATTCTCTTTTAATAAAAACAAGTTCCTGTCATGCATAATCATAGTAGTAACTCATACATGTTTGCACAGCGGAATAATTTAATTAATAAAACCAATGTTATAATATTTTTCAAAATCATCAGGGATTAACACCTGGAAAAATGTCAACATCATATTATAACAAATATAAGGAAATAAACGAGTCTGACTAAAGCAGCTCGACAAACAAACGTTCCCGGAGTTACAACTATCAGAGCATGACCCGGACAATACTAAAACGGAATTAAACTAAAAACGACAAGCCTTCGCCAAGCACCTGAACGAAGCTCCTCAATCTGAAATATTCAACAGTAAGGGTGAGCATCTCAACTATACATTTGATTATACGTTCATAACAATCAATTCAGGAAACCATAAGCATCACCCAACAATTAGCATGTTTTATAGATTACAAAAACCTTTACAATTCATATATTCATAATATCATACTTTTCATGCTTACTATTAACATCAAACATCGTTAACAATTTAGTATCAATACATGCATACAATCAATCAAATACAACATTGGAAAAATCATCCATTCATGTCATATTCAATGTAATGCAACACACCCATGCATGTGGTACCATTTTACCGCCCCATTAAATCTCGGGTCACGGATAACTCACCGTTCCATTATATCGCGGACACGGCTACCACCTCAACGTTCCATTAAATCGCGGACACGTATATTGGCCACCATGTTAATTCCACACAATGGGAATTAACAAATGCAACATGATATGTAAAGTATGTAACACTCAGCATACTATTAACATCAATCGACATATCATGCAACATCAACAATATCAAATATAACATGATCTGAATAGCATGTAATCACTCAGCATACTATTAAACATCAATCATATCAAGTTATATCATAATTCATGCTTGATACATCATCTAAAAGCATGACAATAAAATCCATATAGTGTTGGTATCATAACATACGATCGTTATTCGATACTAGCATCAATCAACACTAGGAAATCAATAAACACATATTCAAAACATGTCAAACACTGCACATCAAAACCGGATCAATCCGTACTTAACAGCATGCACAGAAAACATAGTTTAAAAACCAACACAGGAGGTTTAACACGGGTGCCCGTGTAAAACAACACTGCCCGTGTGGAAATGTGTCCAGAAAACACGTTTTTTTGACAATACAGGGGATCAACACGGGTGTCCGTGTGAATCAACACGGCCCGTGTTGAATTGTGCACAGAAAACACATATTTATGCCAACACAGTGAATCAACACGGGTGCCCGTGTTAATCAACACGCCCGTGTTGAATTGTGTCCAGAAAACACATTTTTATCAGCATTACAGTGAATCAACACGGGTGCCCGTGTTAATCAACGCGCCCGTGTTGATGAGTGCGAACCCAAAATTTCTGTTCCTGCAGCAGCTCATATACCCATATTTTTGCACGAAAATACCTTTCTACGGCAGTGTAATGCAGTACAAAACATCCAAATTCACCATAGGAACCTAAAATCCCTAATTGATTTATAAAATTTGGGAACCTAAACCTTTTCTAACAAGATTTGACCCTAAAGTTATCAATCCCTAAGAACATCATAGAAAATGGGGTTATCCTACGATTACCCAACCAATTGCATCTAAACCCATAAGAAAATATAAATTGAGTAGTAGCCCCCCGTACCTTATCAAATTGCAGCTTGAGTTCTTGAGCGATGTTCTTCGTTCTTCTCACCTTCAGAGCTCTATTTCCCCAAATTTCCCAAACTCTGTGTTATCGTGAATAATGAGAAAAATAACTTGAGTTCCAAAACATATCCCTATTTCTTTTGCACCCCCACTCTTTTCTAACAACATCCAAGCCCAATAACTTAAAAACCCAATATTTCTTATTTCTTTTATTTTCTTCAAATATTCCAAAATAAATAATTTCTTTTTATTTTATTAATTCTAATAAAATAATTTCCCAATTAAATAAATCAAATAATTGAAACTGGGGTGTTACAACTCTCCCCCACTAAAAGAGTTTTCGTCCTCGAAAACATACCTTAGACGAACAGTTCCGGATAAGCCTCTTTCATCTGGCTCTCCAGCTCCCAAGTGATATTTCCATCTGCTGGACCTCCCCAAGCAACCTTCACTAATGCTATCTCTTTACCTCTTAACTGTTTCACTTCCCGATCTTCTATCCTCATAGGCAATGTTTCTACTGTCAGGTTATCTCTCACCTGTACATCATCTATTTGGATTACATGAGATGGGTCTGGAATGTATCTCCTCAACTGAGAAACATGAAAAACATCGTGCAAATTCGCAAGTCTCGGAGGTAAAGCAATACGATAAGCAACTTCTCCAACTCTTTCCGTAATCTGAAACGGACCAATAAAATGCGGAGTCAACTTCTTAGATTTCAACGCTCGACCAATACCCGTCATCGGAGTAACTCTCATAAACACATGATCTCCAGCACTGAATTCTAAATTCTTTCTCCTCTTATCATGATAACTTTTCTGACGACTCTGAGAAGCTCTCATCTTCTCTTGAATCAATTTGATCTTTTCAGTAGTCTGCTGAACAATCTCTGGCCCAATTACTGAACTCTCTCCAGATTCATACCAACACAAAGGTGTTCTACACCGTCTACCATACAATGCCTCAAACGGAGCCATACCAATACTCGAATGGTAACTATTGTTATAAGTAAATTCAATCAATGGCAAATAGCTATCCCAAGCTCCACCCTTCTCTAAAACACAAGCACGCAATAAATCTTCTAACGATTGAATCGTCCTCTCCGTCTGTCCATCAGTCTGAGGATGGTAAGCTGAACTCAACCTTAATTTAGTACCCAAAGCCTTCTGCAATCCTTCCCAAAATTTCGAAGTGAATCTCGGATCTCTATCTGACACAATACTAGAAGGAACTCCATGAAAACTCACTATTTTCTCAATATATATAACTGTGCCAATCTCTCCATTGAGTAATCCATTCGCACCGGTATAAAATGAGCAGACTTAGTCAGTCTATCCACCACAACCCATATCGCTTCACAATTCTTAGGAGTCCTCGGCAACGCGGATACAAAATCCATAGAAATACTATCCCACTTCCATTCTGGAATAAACATCGGCTGCATAACTCCAGACGGCTTCTGATGCTCAATCTTCGATTTCTGACAGATTAAACATGCATACACAAATTCAGCTATTTCCTTTTTCATTCCCGGCCACCAAAACAATCTCTTCAAATCATGATAGATTTTCGTGGCACCCGGATGAATACTCATCCCACTGCGATGTCCTTCCTCTAATATACTCTTCTTGATTTCTGCGACATCAGAAACACAAACTCTATCGCCAAATCTCATAACATCATTCTCATCAATTCTAAACTCACCACCTTGATCTTGGTTGATCAATGTCAATTTATCAACTAAATTAACATCAGATTTCTGCCCGATCCTGATCTCTTCTAGAATACCACTAGTAAGTTTCAACATACCCAAACGAACACACTTCAGAGTACTTTCACAAATTAAACTCAAATCTCGGAATTGTTCAATTAAATCCAATTCACGAACCATCATCATAGACATATGCAAGGATTTCCTGCTCAAAGCATCTGCAACCACATTTGCCTTACCAGGATGGTAATTCAAAACAAAATCATAATCTTTGAGAACTTCCAACCACCTTCTTTGCCTCATATTGAGCTCTTTCTGATCGAAAAGATACTTCAAACTCTTATGATCACTATACACTTCAAATCTCGAACCATACAGATAATGTCTCCACAATTTCAAGACAAACACAACTGCTGCCAACTCTAAGTCGTGAGTAGGATAGTTCCTTTCATGAACCTTCAACTGTCTCGAAGCATACGCAACTACCTGTTGATTCTGCATTAGAACACCACCTAATCCCATCAGAGATGCATCACAATAAACCACAAAAGATTCCACCGGATTCGGCAAAATCAGAATAGGAGCACTAGTCAATCTCCGCTTCAATTCTTGGAAACCTTTCTCACATTCCGAATCCCAAATAAACGCTTGTCCTTTACGAGTCAACTTTGTCAACGGCAATGCTAACTTTGAGAATCCTTTGATAAACTTTCTGTAATAACCTGCAAGACCAAGAAAACTTCTGATTTCAGAAACAGTCCTCGGCGCTTCCCACTGAGATACTGCTTCTACCTTTGTAGGATCCACTGCAATACCATTCTTAGAAATCACATGTCCAAGAAAACTAACTTCATTCAGCCAGAACTCACATTTGGACAACTTTGCATACAACTTCTTATCTTTCAACAACTCTAACACAATTCTGAGATGTTGCGCATGCTCTTCGTCATTCTTGGAATAAATCAGAATGTCATCAATAAAAACCACAACAAACTTATCCAGATACGGGTGAAAAATCCTGTTCATATATTCCATGAAAACACCAGGTGCATTAGTAACTCCGAACGGCATAACAGAATATTCATAATGCCCATACCTCGTTCGAAAAGCAGTCTTTTGAATATCTTCCGCTTTCACACGAATCTGGTGATATCCAGATCTCAAGTCAATCTTACTGAATACACTGGCTCCAATTAGCTGATCCATTAAATCATCAATCCTGGGTAACGGATACCGATTCTTAATGGTTACCTTGTTCAATTGCCTGTAATCAACACACAGTCTCATAGAACCTTCTTTCTTCTTGACCAACAATACCGGAGCACCCCAAGGCGAAACACTTGGACGAATAAACTTCTTCTCCAGTAAATCTTCCAACTGACTCTTCAATTCAGCCAACTCAGACGCAGACATACGATATGGCGCCATCGACACCGGTCTCGTACCAGGAATCAAATCTATAGAAAATTCCACTTCTCTCTCAGGAGGTAACTCACCAACATCATCAGGAAAGACTTCTGGAAAATCACACACCACTGGCAATTCACCACTCCTGACCTTTCCTGTTGCATCTAACGAAGCAAGTAACATAAACACATTAGCACCGTCTTCCATTGCTTCTTGTACCTGCCTAGCAGTCATAGTCAAATTCTCGACACCAACTGCTTCTAGAAAAATCACCGTCTTAGCAAAGCAGTTCAGATGAACCCGGTTGAATTCCAACCAGTTCATCCCAAGGATAATATCAATTTGTTCAAGCGGTAGGCACACTAAATCCATACCGAAACCTCTACCAAAAATCTCAATAGGACAATTCCTACATACAAGTGAAGTTGTCACTGAACCCGATGCAGGAGTATCAACAACCATGCTACCTCGCATACCAGATATGTCCAGTTTCAACCTCTCAGCACAATCCAAAGAAATGAAAGAATGAGTTGCACCAGTATCAATAATTGCAACTAAAGGTGTGCCATGAATAAAACACGTACCTTTAATCAATCGATCCTCTAGAGTAGTCTCAGATCCAGACAAAGCGAACACTTTTCCACCTGACTGATCCTTCTTAGGCTTAGGACACTGCGGACGAATGTGACCTTCTTCGCCACAATTGTAACAAGTAACGGACTTCCCTTTGCAATCAATAGACAAATGACCAGCCTTTCCACATTTATAGCACTTCTTCTCATCGCTCTTGCAATCTCGAATATGATGACCCAACTCACCACACCTGTAGCATCTGATAGGAGCCTTAGAATCTCCCCCACTAGGCCTTTTCCAACCACCTGATTTCTGGTTATCTCTACCATATGGCTTGCCACGGTCCATATGTTGCTTTCCTCTTTTATCAACAGCCCCACGAGAGTGAGACGACCTAGTCTTGGTAATATCTTCTTCCAAGATCCTGCTACAATCCACCAGGTCAGAAAATCTACGAATACGCTGGTACCTGATTCCCTGCTTAATCTCATCTCGGAGACCATTCTCAAATTTGATACATTTAGAGAATTCTCCAGCCTCATCATTGTTGTAGTGTGCATAATACTTTGCCAGCTCAATGAACTTAGTAGCATACACACTAACAGTCAGATTGCCCTGCTTAAGCTCCAAAAACTCAATTTCCTTTCTTCCCCGAACATCTTCAGGAAAGTACCTCCTCAGAAAAGCTCTTCTGAAGTTAGCCCAAGTCAGTGCCTCTCCATCCTGATCCATTTCAGTCCTTGTTGCAACCCACCAGTCGTCGGCCTCTTCTGCCAACATATGCGTACCATATCTGACCTTCAGATCTTCTGCACAATCAATCACACGGAAAATCCTTTCGATTTCTTTCAGCCACTTCTGAGCACCTTCAGGGTCATGTGTACCTTTGAACAACGGAGGATTGTTCCTTTGGAAGTTTCCCAATTGCCTATCAGCACCAATCACGCCTCCAGTTGGGTTTCCAGCAAGTACACCAGCTAACATCCCCAAAGCCTCAGCTAGTGCAACATCATTTCGTCCGTTACCTCGTCCAGCCATATTCCTGAGAATTAAAACATACTCCTCATTAGAATACAGTATCGACAGTGTTACCTTACACTAATCGCATACAAAAGGGAATGACTGACTCAAGACTCTGGTCGCAACGACCGACTATGCTCTGATACCACTATTGTAACACCCTCTAAAAACCCCGAATAAAATTTCAGAGTACATGTATCAACGAGGATGTCACAATTCTCTTTTAATAAAAACAAGTTCCTGTCATGCATAATCATAGTAGTAACTCATACATGTTTACACAGCGGAATAATTTAATTAATAAAACCAATGTTATAATATTTTTCAAAATCATCAGGGATTAACACTTGGAAAAATGTCAACATCATATTATAACAAATATAAGGAAATAAACGAGTCTGACTAAAGCAACCCGACAAACAAACGTTCCCGAAGTTACAACTATCAGAGCATGACCCGGACAATACTAAAACGGAATTAAACTAAAAACGACAAGCCTTCGCCAAGCACCTGAACGAAGCTCCTCAATCTGAAATATTCAACAGTAAGGGTGAGCATCTCAACTATACATTTGATTATACGTTCATAACAATCAATTCAGGAAACCATAAGCATCACCCAACAATTAGCATGTTTTATAGATTACAAAAACCTTTACAATTCATATATTCATAATATCATACTTTTCATGCTTACTATTAACATCAAACATCGTTAACAATTTAGTATCAATACATGCATACAATCAATCAAATACAACATTGGAAAAATCATCCATTCATGTCATATTCAATGTAATGCAACACACCCATGCATGTGGTACCATTTTACCGCCCCATTAAATCTCGGGTCACGGATAACTCACCGTTCCATTATATCGCGGACACGGCTACCACCTCAACGTTCCATTAAATCGCGGACACGTATATTGGCCACCATGTTAATTCCACACAATGGGAATTAACAAATGCAACATGATATGTAAAGTATGTAACACTCAGCATACTATTAACATCAATCGACATATCATGCAACATCAACAATATCAAATATAACATGATCTGAATAGCATGTAATCACTCAGCATACTATTAAACATCAATCATATCAAGTTATATCATAATTCATGCTTGATACATCATCTAAAAGCATGACAATAAAATCCATATAGTGTTGGTATCATAACATACGATCGTTATTCGATACTAGCATCAATCAACACTAGGAAATCAATAAACACATATTCAAAACATGTCAAACACTGCACATCAAAACCGGACCAATCCGTACTTAACAGCATGCACAGAAAACATAGTTTAAAAACCAACACAGGAGGTTTAACACGGGTGCCCGTGTAAAACAACACTGCCCGTGTGGAAATGTGTCCAGAAAACACATTTTTTTGACAATACAGGGGATCAACACGGGTGCCCGTGTGAATCAACACGGCCCGTGTTGAATTGTGCCCAGAAAACACATATTTATGCCAACACAGTGAATCAACACGGGTGCCCGTGTTAATCAACACGCCCGTGTTGAATTGTGGCCAGAAAACACATTTTTATCAGCATTACAGTGAATCAACACGGGTGCCCGTGTTAATCAACGCGCCCGTGTTGATGAGTGCGAACCCAAAATTTCTGTTCCTGCAGCAGCTCATATACCCATATTTTTGCACGAAAATACCTTTCTACGGCAGTGTAATGCAGTACAAAACATCCAAATTCACCATAGGAACCTAAAATCCCTAATTGATTTATAAAATTTGGGAACCTAAACCTTTTCTAACAAGATTTGACCCTAAAGTTATCAATCCCTAAGAACATCATAGAAAATGGGGTTATCCTACGATTACCCAACCAATTGCATCTAAACCCATAAGCAAATATAAATTGAGTAGTAGCCCCCCGTACCTTATCAAATTGCAGCTTGAGTTCTTGAGCGATGTTCTTCGTTCTTCTCACCTTCAGAGCTCTATTTCCCCAAATTTCCCAAACTCTGTGTTATCGTGAATAATGAGAAAAATAACTTGAGTTCCAAAACATATCCCTATTTCTTTTGCACCCCCACTCTTTTCTAACAACATCCAAGCCCAATAACTTAAAAACCCAATATTTCTTATTTCTTTTATTTTCTTCAAATATTCCAAAATAAATAATTTCTTTTTATTTTATTAATTCTAATAAAATAATTTCCCAATTAAATAAATCAAATAATTGAAACTGGGGTGTTACAACTCTCCCCCACTAAAAGAGTTTTCGTCCTCGAAAACATACCTTAGACGAACAGTTCCGGATAAGCCTCTTTCATCTGGCTCTCCAGCTCCCAAGTGATATTTCCATCTGCTGGACCTCCCCAAGCAACCTTCACTAATGCTATCTCTTTACCTCTTAACTGTTTCACTTCCCGATCTTCTATCCTCATAGGCAATGTTTCTACTGTCAGGTTATCTCTCACCTGTACATCATCTATTTGGATTACATGAGATGGGTCTGGAATGTATCTCCTCAACTGAGAAACATGAAAAACATCGTGCAAATTCGCAAGTCTCGGAGGTAAAGCAATACGATAAGCAACTTCTCCAACTCTTTCCGTAATCTGAAACGGACCAATAAAACGCGGAGTCAACTTCTTAGATTTCAACGCTCGACCAATACCCGTCATCAGAGTAACTCTCATAAACACATGATCTCCAGCACTGAATTCTAAATTCTTTCTCCTCTTATCATGATAACTTTTCTGACGACTCTGAGAAGCTCTCATCTTCTCTTGAATCAATTTGATCTTTTCAGTAGTCTGCTGAACAATCTCTGGCCCAATTACTGAACTCTCTCCAGATTCATACCAACACAAAGGTGTTCTACACCGTCTACCATACAATGCCTCAAACGGAGCCATACCAATACTCGAATGGTAACTATTGTTATAAGTAAATTCAATCAATGGCAAATAGCTATCCCAAGCTCCACCCTTCTCTAAAACACAAGCACGCAATAAATCTTCTAACGATTGAATCGTCCTCTCCGTCTGTCCATCAGTCTGAGGATGGTAAGCTGAACTCAACCTTAATTTAGTACCCAAAGCCTTCTGCAATCCTTCCCAAAATTTCGAAGTGAATCTCGGATCTCTATCTGACACAATACTAGAAGGAACTCCATGAAAACTCATTATTTTCTCAATATATAACTGTGCCAATCTCTCCATTGAGTAATCCATTCGCACCGGTATAAAATGAGCAGACTTAGTCAGTCTATCCACCACAACCCATATCGCTTCACAATTCTTAGGAGTCCTCGGCAACCCAGATACAAAATCCATAGAAATACTATCCCACTTCCATTCTGGAATAAACATCGGCTGCATAACTCCAGACGGCTTCTGATGCTCAATCTTCGATTTCTGACAGATTAAACATGCATACACAAATTCAGCTATTTCCTTTTTCATTCCCGGCCACCAAAACAATCTCTTCAAATCATGATACATTTTCGTGGCACCCGGATGAATACTCATCCCACTGCGATGTCCTTCCTCTAATATACTCTTCTTGATTTCTGCGACATCAGGAACACAAACTCTATCGCCAAATCTCATAACATCATTCTCATCAATTCTAAACTCACCACCTTGATCTTGGTTGATCAATGTCAATTTATCAACTAAATTAACATCAGATTTCTGCCCGATCCTGATCTCTTCTAGAATACCACTAGTAAGTTTCAACATACCCAAACGAACACACTTCAGAGTACTTTCACAAATTAAACTCAAATCTCGGAATTGTTCAATTAAATCCAATTCACGAACCATCATCATAGACATATGCAAGGATTTCCTGCTCAAAGCATCTGCAACCACATTTGCCTTACCAGGATGGTAATTCAAACCAAAATCATAATCTTTGAGAAATTCCAACCACCTTCTCTGCCTCATATTGAGCTCTTTCTGATCGAAAAGATACTTCAAACTCTTATGATCACTATACACTTCAAATCTCGAACCATACAGATAATGTCTCCACAATTTCAAGACAAACACAACTGCTGCCAACTCTAAGTCGTGAGTAGGATAGTTCCTTTCATGAACCTTCAACTGTCTCGAAGCATACGCAACTACCTGTTGATTCTGCATTAGAACACCACCTAATCCCATCAGAGATGCATCACAATAAACCACAAAAGATTCCACCGGATTCGGAAAAATCAGAATAGGAGCACTAGTCAATCTCTGCTTCAATTCTTGGAAACCTTTCTCACATTCCGAATCCCAAATAAACGCTTGTCCTTTACGAGTCAACTTTGTCAACGGCAATGCTAACTTTGAGAATCCTTCGATAAACTTTCTGTAATAATCTGCAAGACCAAGAAAACTTCTGATTTCAGAAACAGTCCTCGGTGCTTCCCATTGAGATACTGCTTCTACCTTTGTAGGATCCACTGCAATACCATTCTTAGAAATCACATGTCCAAGAAAACTAACTTCATTCAGCCAGAACTCACATTTGGACAACTTTGCATACAACTTCTTATCTTTCAACAACTCTAACACAATTCTGAGATGTTGCGCATGCTCTTCGTCATTCTTGGAATAAATCAGAATGTCATCAATAAAAACCACAACAAACTTATCCAGATACGGGTGAAAAATCCTGTTCATATATTCCATGAAAACACCAGGTGCATTAGTAACTCCGAACGGCATAACAGAATATTCATAATGCCCATACCTCGTTCGAAAAGCAGTCTTTTGAATATCTTCCGCTTTCACACGAATCTGGTGATATCCAGATCTCAAGTCAATCTTACTGAATACACTGGCTCCAATTAGCTGATCCATTAAATCATCAATCCTGGGTAACGGATACCGATTCTTAATGGTTACCTTGTTCAATTGCCTGTAATCAACACACAGTCTCATAGAACCTTCTTTCTTCTTGACCAACAATACCGGAGCACCCCAAGGCGAAACACTTGGACGAATAAACTTCTTCTCCAGTAAATCTTCCAACTGACTCTTCAATTCAGCCAACTCAGACGCAGACATACGATATGGCGCCATCGACACCGGTCTCGTACCAGGAATCAAATCTATAGAAAATTCCACTTCTCTCTCAGGAGGTAACTCACCAACATCATCAGGAAAGACTTCTGGAAAATCACACACCACTGGCAATTCACCACTCCTGACCTTTCCTGTTGCATCTAACGAAGCAAGTAACATAAACACATTAGCACCGTCTTCCATTGCTTCTTGTACCTGCCTAGCAGTCATAGTCAAATTCTCGACACCAACTGCTTCTGGAAAAATCACCGTCTTAGCAAAGCAGTTCAGATGAACCCGGTTGAATTCCAACCAGTTCATCCCAAGGATAATATCAATTTGTTCAATCGGTAGGCACACTAAATCCATACCGAAACCTATACCAAAAATATCAATAGGACAATTCCTACATACAAGTGAAGTTGTCACTGAACCCGATGCAGGAGTATCAACAACCATGCTACCTCGCATACCAGATATGTACAGTTTCAACCTCTCAGCACAATCCAAAGAAATGAAAGAATGAGTTGCACCAGTATCAATAATTGCAACTAAAGGTGTGCCATGAATAAAACACGTACCTTTAATCAATCGATCCTCTGGAGTAGTCTCAGATCCAGACAAAGCGAACACTTTTCCACCTGACTGATCCTTCTTAGGCTTAGGACACTGCGGACGAATGTGACCTTCTTCGCCATAATTGTAACAAGTAACGGACTTCCCTTTGCAATCAATAGACAAATGACCAGCCTTTCCACATTTATAGCACTTCTTCTCATCGCTCTTGCAATCTCGAATATGATGACCCAACTCACCACACCTGTAGCATCTGATAGGAGCCTTAGAATCTCCCCCACTAGGCCTTTTCCAACCACCTGATTTCTGGTTATCTCTACCATATGGCTTTCCACGGTCCATATGTTGCTCTCCTCTTTTATCAACAGCCCCACGAGAGTGAGACGACCTAGTCTTGGTAATATCTTCTTCCAAGATCCTGCTACAATCCACCAGGTCAGAAAATCTACGAATACGCTGGTACCTGATTCCCTGCTTAATCTCATCTCGGAGACCATTCTCAAATTTGATACATTTAGAGAATTCTCCAGCCTCATCATTGTTGTAGTGTGCATAATACTTTGCCAGCTCATTGAACTTAGTAGCATACTCACTAACAGTCAGATTGCCCTGCTTAAGCTCCAAAAACTCAATTTCCTTTCTTCCCCGAACATCTTCAGGAAAGTACCTCCTCAGAAAAGCTCTTCTGAAGTTAGCCCAAGTCAGTGCCTCTCCATCCTGAACCATTTTAGTCCTTGTTGCAACCCACCAGTCGTCGGCCTCTTCTGCCAACATATGCGTACCATATCTGACCTTCAGATCTTCTGCACAATCAATCACACGGAAAATCCTTTCGATTTCTTTCAGCCACTTCTGAGCACCTTCAGGGTCATGTGTACCTTTGAACAACGGAGGATTGTTCCTTTGGAAGTTTCCCAATTGCCTATCAGCACCAATCACGCCTCCAGTTGGGTTTCTAGCAAGTACACCAGCTAACATCCCCAAAGCCTCAGCTAGTGCAGCATCATTTCGTCCGTTACCTCTTCCAGCCATATTCCTGAGAATTAAAACATACTCCCCATTAGAATACAGTATCGACAGTGTTACCTTACACTAATCGCATACAAAAGGGAATGACTGACTCAAGACTCTGGTCGCAACGACCGACTATACACTGATACCACTATTGTAACACCCTCTAAAAACCCCGAATAAATTTTCAGAGTACATGTATCAACGAGGATGTCACAATTCTCTTTTAATAAAAACAAGTTCCTATCATGCATAATCATAGTAGTAACTCATACATGTTTACACAGCGGAATAATTTAACTAATAAAACAAATGTTATAATATTTTACAAAATCATCAGGGATTAACACCTGGAAAAATGTCAACATCATATTATAACAAATATAAGGAAATAAACGAGTCTGACTAAAGCAGCTCGACAAACAAACGTTCCCGGAGTTACAACTATCAGAGCATGACCCGGACAATACTAAAACGGAATTAAACTAAAAATGACAAGCCTTCGCCAAGCACCTGAACGAAGCTCCTCAATCTGAAATATTCAACAGTAAGGGTGAGCATCTCAACTATACATTTGATTATACGTTCATAACAATCAATTCAGGAAACCATAAGCATCACCCAACAATTAGCATGTTTTATAGATTACAAAAACCTTTACAATTCATATATTCATAATATCATACTTTTCATGCTTACTATTAACATCAAACATCGTTACCAATTTAGTATCAATACATGCATACAATCAATCAAATACAACATTGGAAAAATCATCCATTCATGTCATATTCAATGTAATGCAACACACCCATGCATGTGGTACCATTTTACCGCCCCATTAAATCTCGGGTCACGGACAACTCACCGTTCCATTATATCGCGGACACGGCTACCACCTCAACGTTCCATTAAATCGCGGACACGTATATTGGCCACCATGTTAATTCCACACAATGGGAATTAACAAATGCAACATGATATGTAAAGTATGTAACACTCAGCATACTATTAACATCAATCGACATATCATGCAACATCAACAATATCAAATATAACATGATCTGAATAGCATGTAATCACTCAGCATACTATTAAACATCAATCATATCAAGTTATATCATAATTCATGCTTGATACATCATCTAAAAGCATGACAATAAAATCCATATAGTGTTGGTATCATAACATACGATCGTTATTCGATACTAGCATCAATCAACACTAGGAAATCAATAAACACATATTCAAAACATGTCAAACACTGCACATCAAAACCGGATCAATCCGTACTTAACAGCATGCACAGAAAACATAGTTTAAAAACCAACACAGGAGGTTTAACACGGGTGCCCGTGTAAAACAACACTTCCCGTGTGGAAATGTGTCCAGAAAACACGTTTTTTTGACAATACAGGGGATCAACACGGGTGCCCGTGTGAATCAACACGGCCCGTGTTGAATTGTGCCCAGAAAACACATATTTATGCCAACACAGTGAATCAACACGGGTGCCCGTGTTAATCAACACGCCCGTGTTGAATTGTGGCCAGAAAACACATTTTTATCAGCATTACAGTGAATTAACACGGGTGCCCGTGTTAATCAACGCGCCCGTGTTGATGAGTGCGAACCCAAAATTTATGTTCCTGCAGCAGCTCATATACCCATATTTTTGCACGAAAATACCTTTCTACGGCAGTGTAATGCAGTACAAAACATCCAAATTCACCATAGGAACCTAAAATCCCTAATTGATTTATAAAATTTGGGAACCTAAACCTTTTCTAACAAGATTTGACCCTAAAGTTATCAATCCCTAAGAACATCATAGAAAATGGGGTTATCCTACGATTACCCAACCAATTGCATCTAAACCCATAAGCAAATATAAATTGAGTAGTAGCCCCCCGTACCTTATCAAATTGAAGCTTGAGTTCTTGAGCGATGTTCTTCGTTCTTCTCACCTTCAGAGCTCTATTTCCCCAAATTTCCCAAACTCTGTGTTATCGTGAATAATGAGAAAAATAACTTGAGTTCCAAAACATATCCCTATTTCTTTTGCACCCCCACTCTTTTCTAACAACAT
Organism: Vicia faba; assembly: GCA_948472305.1. Taxonomy (NCBI): domain Eukaryota; kingdom Viridiplantae; phylum Streptophyta; class Magnoliopsida; order Fabales; family Fabaceae; genus Vicia; species Vicia faba. The sequence goes on from CATIWC010001073.1 coordinate 101,751, forward strand.
CCAAGCCCAATAACTTAAAAACCCAATATTTCTTATTTCTTTTATTTTCTTCAAATATTCCAAAATAAATAATTTCTTTTTATTTTATTAATTCTAATAAAATAATTTCCCAATTAAATAAATCAAATAATTGAAACTGGGGTGTTACATGTGTCATTAATTAATATTCTTTTAACTTAGTTTCTTGGTGAAGAAGTAACCTAAAAATTTGGTGATGGAGAAGAAGGAAAATACTGAAATTTTTTACATCTATTATACCATAATACAATATGAATATGGTGGATAAATATACTATCGAGACTCATTAGATAATTTTAATTATTTCAAATGCATATGGAATATGTGTCATTAAGTAATAGTCTTTTAACTTAGTTTCTTAGTGATGAAGTATCCTAAAATTTGGTGATGGAGAAGAAGAAAAATATTGAAGTTGTTTACATCTATTATACCATAGTACAATATGAATGTGGTGGATAAATATACTATCGAGACTCATTAGATAATTTGAATTATTTCAAATGTATATGGAATATGTGTCATTAAATAATAGTCTTTTAACTTAGTTTCTTAGTGATGAAGTAACCTAAGATTTGATGATGGAGAATTAGAAAATACTGAAACTGTTTACATCTATTATACCATAATACAATATGAATATAGTGAATAAATATACTATCGAGACTCATTTGATAATTTGAATTATTTCAAATGTATATGGAATATGTGTCATTAAGTAATAGTCTTTTAACTTAGTTTCTTGGTGAAGAAGTAACCTAAAATTTGGTGATGGAAAATAAGGAAAATACTGAAATTGTTTACATCTATTATACCAAAATACAAAATGAATATGGTGAATAAATATATTATCGAGACTCATTAGATAATTTGAATTATTTCAAATGTATATGGAATATGTGTCATTAAGTAATAGTCTTTTAACTTAGTTTCTTAGTGATGAAGTAACCAAAGATTTGGTGATGGAGAATTAGAAAATACTTAAACTGTTTACATCTACCATAATACAATATGAATATGGTGAATAAATATACTATCGGGACTCATTATATAATTTGAATTATTTCCAATGTATATAAAATATGTGTCATCAATTAATAGTCTTTTAACTTAGATTCTTAGTGATGAAGTAATCTAAAATTTGGTGATGGAGAATTAGAAAATACTGAAACTGTTTATATCTATTATACCATAATCCAATATGAATATGGTGAATAAATATACTCTCGAGACTCATTAAATGATTTGAATTATTTCAAATGTATATGAAATATGAGTCATTAAGTAATAGTCTTTTAACTTAGTTTCTTAGTGATGAAGTATCCTAAAATTTGGTGATGGAGAAGAAGAAAAATATTGAAATTGTTTACATCTATTATACCATAATACAATATGAATATGGTGAATAAATATACTATCGAGACTCATTAGATAATTTGAATTATTTCAAATATATATGGAATATGAGTCATTAAGTAATAGTCTTTTAACTTAGTTTCTTAGTGATGAAGTATCCTAAAATTTGGTGATGGAGAAGAAGAAAAATATTGAAATTGTTTACATCTATTATACCATAATACAATATGAATATGGTGGATAAATATACTATCGAGAATCGTTAGATAATTTGAATGATTTCAGATGTATATGGAATATGTGTCATTAAGTAATAGTCGTTTAACTTAGTTTCTTAGTGATGAAGTAACCTAAGATTTGGTGATGGAGAATTAGAAAATACTGAAACTGTTTACATCTATTATACCATAATACAATATGAATATGGTGAATAAATATACTATCGAGACTCATTAGATGATTTGAATTATTTCAAATGTATATGGAATATGTGTCATTAAGTAATAGTCTTTTAACTTAGTTTCTTAGTGAAGAAGTAACCTAAAATTTGGTGATGGAGAAGAAGGAAAATACTGAAATTATTTACATCTATTATACCATAATACAAAATGAATATGGTGAATAAATATATTATCGAGACTCATTAGATAATTTGAATTATTTCAAATGTATATGGAATATGTGTCATTAAGTAATAGCCTTTTAACTTAGTTTCTTAGTGATGAAGTAACCTAAGATTTGGTGATGGAGAAGAAGAAAAATATTGAAATTGTTTACATCTATTATAACATAATACAATATGAATATGGTGAATAAATATACTATCGAGACTCATTATATAATTTGAATTATTTCAAATGTATATGGAATATGAGTCATTAAGTAATAGTCTTTTAACTTAGTTTCTTAGTGATGAAGTATCCTAAGATTTGGTGATGGAGAATTAGAAAATACTGAGGCTGTTTACATCTATTATACCATAATACAATATGAATATGGTGGATAAATATACTACCGAGACTCATTAGATAATTTGAATTATTTCAAATGTATATGGAATATGTGTCAGTAAGTAATAGTCTTTTAACTTAGTTTCTTAGTGATGAAGTAACCTAAGATTTGGTGATGGATAATTAGAAAATACTGAAACTGTTTACATCTATTATACCATAATACAATATGAATATGGTGGATAAATATACTACCGAGACTCATTAGATAATTTGAATTATTTCAAATGTATATGGAATATGTGTCAGTAAGTAATAGTCTTTTAACTTAGTTTCTTAGTGATGAAGTAACCTAAAATTTGGTGATGGAGAATTAGAAAATACCGAAACTGTTTATATCTATTATACCATAATCCAATATGAATATGGTGAATAAATATACTATCGAGACTCATTAGATGATTTGAATTATTTCAAATGTATATGAAGTATGAGTCATTAAGTAATAGTCTTTTAACTTAGTTTCTTAGTGATGAAGTATCCTAAAATTTGGTGATGGAGAAGAAGAAAAATATTGAAATTGTTTACATCTATTATACCATAATACAATATGAATATGATTAATAAATATACTATCGAGACTCATTAGATAATTTGAATTATTTCAAATGTATATGGAATATGAGTCATTAAGTAATAGTCTTTTAACTTAGTTTCTTAGTGATGAAGTATCCTAAAATTTGGTGATGGAGAAGAAGAAAAATATTGAAATTGTTTACATCTATTATACCATTATACAATATGAATATGGTGAATAAATATACTATCGAGACTCATTAGATAATTTGAATTATTTCAAATGTATATGGAATATGAGTCATTAAGTAATAGTCTTTTAACTTAGTTTCTTAGTGATGAAGTATCCTAAGATTTGGTGATGGAGAATTAGAAAATACTGAAACTGTTTACATCTATTATACCATAATACAATATGAATATGGTGAATAAATATACTATCGAGACTAATTAGATAATTTGAATTATTTCAAATGTATATGGAATATGTGTCATTAAGTAATAGTCTTTTAACTTAGTTTCTTAGTGATGAAGTAACCTAAGATTTGGTGATGGAGAATTAGAAAATAATGAAACTGTTTACATCTACCATAATACAATATGAATATGGTGAATAAATATACTATCGAGACTCATTATATAATTTGAATTATTTCCAATGTAAATAAAATATGTGTCATCAATTAATAGTCTTTTAACTTAGATTCTTAGTGATGAAGTAATCTAAAAATTGGGGATGGAGAAGAAGAAAATACTGAAATTGTTTACATCTATTATACCATAATACCATATGAATATGGTGAATAAATATACTAGTGAGACTCATTATATAATTTGAATTATTTCTAATGTATATGGATTATGTGTCATTAATTAATATTCTTTTAACTTAGTTTCTTGGTGAAGAAGTAACCTAAAAATTTGGTGATGGAGAAGAAGGAAAATACTGAAATTTTTTACATCTATTATACCATAATACAATATGAATATGGTGGATAAATATACTATCGAGACTCATTAGATAATTTTAATTATTTCAAATGCATATGGAATATGTGTCATTAAGTAATAGTCTTTTAACTTAGTTTCTTAGTGATGAAGTATCCTAAAATTTGGTGATGGAGAAGAAGAAAAATATTGAAGTTGTTTATATCTATTATACCATAATACAATATGAATGTGGTGGATAAATATACTATCGAGAGTCATTAGATAATTTGAATTATTTCAAATGTATATGGAATATGTGTCATTAAATAATAGTCTTTTAACTTAGTTTCTTAGTGATGAAGTAACCTAAGATTTGGTGATGGAGAATTAGAAAATACTGAAACTGTTTACATCTATTATACCATAATACAATATGAATATAGTGAATAAATATACTATCGAGACTCATTTGATAATTTGAATTATTTCAAATGTATATGGAATATGTGTCATTAAGTAATAGTCTTTTAACTTAGTTTCTTGGTGAAGAAGTAACCTAAAATTTGGTGATGGAAAAGAAGGAAAATACTGAAATTGTTTACATCTATTATACCAAAATACAAAATGAATATGGTGAATAAATATATTATCGAGACTCATTAGATATTTTGAATTATTTCAAATGTATATGGAATATGTGTCATTAAGTAATAGTCTTTAAACTTAGTTTCTTAGTGATGAAGTAACCTAAGATTTGGTGATGGAGAATTAGAAAATACTTAAACTGTTTACATCTACCATAATACAATATGAATATGGTGAATAAATATACTATCGGGACTCATTATATAATTTGAATTATTTCCAATGTATATAAAATATGTGTCATCAATTAATAGTCTTTTAACTTAGATTCTTAGTGATGAAGTAATCTAAAATATGGTGATGGAGAATTAGAAAATACTGAAACTGTTTATATCTATTATACCATAATCCAATATGAATATGGTGAATAAATATACTATCGAGACTCATTAGATGATTTGAATTATTTCAAATGTATATGAAATATGAGTCATTAAGTAATAGTCTTTTAACTTAGTTTCTTAGTGATGAAGTATCCTAAAATTTGGTGATGGAGAAGAAGAAAAATATTGAAATTGTTTACATCTATTATACCATAATACAATATGAATATGGTGAATAAATATACTATCGAGACTCATTAGATAATTTGAATTATTTCAAATGTATATGGAATATGAGTCATTAAGTAATAGTCTTTTAACTTAGTTTCTTAGTGATGAAGTATCCTAAAATTTGGTGATGGAGAAGAAGAAAAATATTGAAATTGTTTACATCTATTATACCATAATACAATATGAATATGGTGGATAAATATACTATCGAGAATCATTAGATAATTTGAATGATTTCAGATGTATATGGAATATGTGTCATTAAGTAATAGTCGTTTAACTTAGTTTCTTAGTGATGAAGTAACCTAAGATTTGGTGATGGAGAATTAGAAAATGCTGAAACTGTTTACATCTATTATACCATAATACAATATGAATATGGTGAATAAATATACTATCGAGAATCATTTGATAATTTGAATTATTTCAAATGTATATGGAATATGTGTCATTAAGTAATAGTCTTTTAACTTAGTTTCTTAGTGAAGAAGTAACCTAAAATTTGGTGATGGAGAAGAAGGAAAATACTGAAATTGTTTACATCTATTATACCATAATACAAAATGAATATGGTGAATAAATATATTATCGAGACTCATTAGATAATTTGAATTATTTCAAATGTATATGGAATATGTGTCATTAAGTAATAGTCTTTTAACTTAGTTTCTTAGTGATGAAGTAACCTAAGATTTGGTGATGGAGAATTAGAAAATACTTAAACTGTTTACATCTACCATAATACAATATGAATATGGTGAATAAATATACTATCGAGACTCATTATATAATTTGAATTATTTCCAATGTATATAAAATATGTGTCATCAATTAATAGTCTTTTAACTTAAATTCTTAGTGATGAAGTAATCTAAAATTTGGTGATGGAGAATTAGAAAATACTGAAACTGTTTATATCTATTATACCATAATCCAATATGAATATGGTGAATAAATATACTATCAAGACTGATTAGATGATTTGAATTATTTCAAATGTATATGAAATATGAGTCATTAAGTAATAGTCTTTTAACTTAGTTTCTTAGTGATGAAGTATCCTAAAATTTGGTGATGGAGAAGAAGAAAAATATTGAAATTGTTTACATCTATTATACCATAATACAATATGAATATGGTGAATAAATATACCATCGAGACTCATTAGATAATTTGAATTATTTCAAATGTATATGGAATATGAGTCATTAAGTAATAGTATTTTAACTTAGTTTCTTAGTGATGAAGTATCCTAAAATTTGGTGATGGAGAAGAAGAAAAATATTGAAATTATTTACATCTATTATACCATAATACAATATGAATATGGTGAATAAATATACTATCGAGACTCATTAGATAATTTGAATTATTTCAAATGTATATGGAATATGAGTCATTAAGTAATAGTCTTTTAACTTAGTTTCTTAGTGATGAAGTATCCTAAGATTTGGTGATGGAGAATTAGAAAATACTGAGGCTGTTTACATCTATTATACCATAATACAATATGAATATGGTGGATAAATATACTACCGAGAGTCATTAGATAATTTGAATTATTTCAAATGTATATGGAATATGTGTCAGTAAGTAATAGTCTTTTAACTTAGTTTCTTAGTGATGAAGTAACCTAAGATTTGGTGATTGAGAATTAGAAAATACTGAAACTGTTTACATCTATTATACCATAATACAATATGAATATGGTGAATAAATATACTATCGAGACTAATTAGATAATTTGAATTATTTCAAATGTATATGGAATATGTGTTATTAAGTAATAGTCTTTTAACTTAGTTTCTTAGTGAAGAAGTAACCTAAAATTTGGTGATGGAGAAGAAGGAAAATACTAAAATTGTTTACATCTATTATACCACAATACAATATGAATATGGTGGATAAATATAGTATCGAGACTCATTAGATGATTTGAATAATTTCAAATGTATATATAATATGTGTCATTAAGTAATAGTCTTTAAACTTAGTTTCTTGGTGAAGAAGTAACCTAAAATTTGGTGATGGAAAAGAAGGAAAATACTGAAATTGTTTACATCTATTATACCAAAATACAATATGAATATGGTGAATAAATATACTATCGAGACTCATTAGATAATTTGAATTATTTCAAATGTATATGGAATATGTGTCATTAAGTAATAGTCTTTTAACTTAGTTTCTTAGTGATGAAGTAACCTAAGATTTGGTGATGGAGAATTAGAAAATACTGAAACTGTTTACATCCATTATACCATAATACAATATGAATATGGTGGGTAAATATACTATCAAGACTCATTAGATAATTTGAATTATTTCAAATGTATATGGAATATGTGTCATTAAGTAATAGTCTTTTAACTTAGTTTCTTAGTGATAAAGTAACCTAAGATTTGGTGATGGAGAATTAGAAAATACTGTAACTGTTTACATCTATTATACCATAATACAATATGAATATGGTGGGTAAATATACTATCGAGACTCATTAGATAATTTGAATTATTTCAAATGTATATGAAATATGAGTTACTAAGTAATAGTCTTTTAATTTAGTTTCTTAGTGATGAAGTATCCTAAGATTTGGTGATGGAGAATTAGAAAATACTGAAACTGTTTACATCTATTATACCATAATGCAATATGAATATGGTGGATAAATATACTATCGAGACTCATTAGATAATTTGAATTATTTCAGATGTATATGGAATATGTGTCATTAAGTAATAGTCGTTTAACTTAGTTTCTTAGTGATGAAGTAACCTAAGATTTGGTGATGGAGAATTAGAAAATACTGAAACTGTTTACATCTATTATACCATAATACAATATGAATATAGTGAATAAATATACTATCGAGACTCATTTGATAATTTGAATTATTTCAAATTGTTGTACCCCAAAATTTGCCCTCCCATTTCCTCAACATTTTCTCATCACAAAAACCTTGAAGATCAAGATCCAGTTAGGGTTTCCTCTGCTCAAGACTTCTCCTTGCACTCTGGACCCAAATTAGGGTTTGTGGTTGAACAAAGATGTTTTGACCTAAAATGCCTAAGATGACTTTCATGCTTCATGTTGGACTCCCAAGTTTATCCATACCAAGTTTCAAGTCTTGATTCCAAGTTTTGCCCAGTCAATTGGACAGATGACCTAGAAATCAACTATATAGGGGAAAAAGTCAACTGTGGCCAATTGACAGTCAAATCTCATGAAAATTGACCCACATCAACATTATGAACTCATATGGACCATTTGATCAAGTTTGTATCACAATTCCACAAGAAATTTAATCAGATCATCAAAAGGGCAAAATGGTCATTTTTAGGGTTTTGACTGCACAAGGGTAATTTTTGACTGTTTGACCTAGCCAATGGCAAACCAAACTTATATATGGAATCAAGGACCCCATGGAATTATCTTGACATGCTCAACAAGTTCAAAAGATCCCAAATACACAAGATTGATAGTTGAATTTCCCAGTCAATTGATCAATTTTGACTGTATACTGAAAAGTCAAACTTTGACTTTTTGGTCAAAATCAAGAGTCAAGATTCATTTTTCATCAAAACATGCCAAATCATGAAACTTGTTCACCAAGAAACCAAGAAATGCAAATTAGGGTTTGAAATGGGAATTTTTCATAACTTAGAATTTTTCTAAGTTATGGAAAACCCTAATTTTTTCCCAACTTTGCCCCACTTTCTCACCAAGATTCATTTGGATTCAAACAAAAGTCAAAACATCAAAGTTGTAGCTTGTTGCATAATCTTCAACTTTGATTCACAAAGTTTTCCCAAATGAAGCATATATCTCAAGTTACAATTTTTTGAATAGGGGTGCCAAACCATTCATAACTTAGTGAAAATTTGACCTTTTTTGACAAGGTTTTCTACCTAACTTCAAGGCCATTTTCCATACACTTCCACTTGGAATTTCAATTTGCATTTCAAAGATGGATTGTAGTACACATTCCAAGCTTCCCAAAATGTCAAAGAACTTCTCAAACAACCTCATGGTTATAGAGAATCGAATTTTGCAAAATGGGAAAAAGTCACTTTTTTTCTTGGCCATGTACATGTTCATAACACTATGCATTTCAATCTCAGCATGCTTAAGCTACATTACAGGTCCTAAAACCCTTTGACACTCATAAATTTAATGCAAAACCATTGTGCCAAGTTGTTATTCTAAGCATTTGGACATTACATGGAGAATTAACCCTAAACTAGAAAAAGCACTATTTCCATTTTTGAAAAGTAGAACTTTATGTCATGTTTGCAATCCAAGTGGTACAGTCCAAATCTTCTTGGCACAAGTTTGTGAGCAAATTTCACTGATCAAGGCCAATGTACACAGCATAGTGTGAGGGCATGTACAGGCTAGAATCATCAAGTGGCCATTGCTTGCTTCAAGTTCAAGTAAGATAACATAACTTGTACCAACTTCCATATCAGCTTAAAAACACTTAAACAAACTTATCAAACACATTCCACACATTGATCCAAAGCAAAAGCACGAGCCTTTTACCTCCAATCCCTCCCAAAACTCAGAATCACCTTGAAACTGCTCAAACAGAGCAACCTCTGCAGATTGAGTTCCAACTCTCAATCCTTTCAAGCATTCTTGCCCAAACCAGTTCATACACCATCCCTACCATCTATGCAAGCTAACCAAAAGCAAAAACACGACCTGTAATCCCTCTAACTGGTTCCACCATTTTCACATTTCTGATTTGCAGGTGAAGTGCTCTAGCTCGATTCAAAAGCTTTCAAGGCAAAGTAGATATTGGAACAGCATCACCACACCTCAAGGAAGCTACACCAACCATTATCTTGCCCTGAAAGCTTCTCCTTTGCCAGATAGAACTTCAACTGAACAGGTAAGTTTTTGAATTTGTATCTCTCTTATTAGGCATCATTAGCTCTAAGTTTGTGAATAAACAATGTTCTACTCATGCCACTGAACATGTACATGTTTTTACTTTTCATTTCTTTTGCTTGAGCTGTGAGAATTTAAGGTTTGAAAATGGCAGAAAACTTAGGTCAGGATTTGGGATTGTTAAAATTCTCTCTCATTTCTGAGAGTTAGGATGAGTTTTTTATATATTTGGAATCGTGATTCAATGCTTGACATGTTTTGTGTTGAAAGTTTGTGCAAAAGCTCAAAGAATCAGGATGTTTGAATCCCTGTTACAAGCGCACGTTTTTGGCTGGAGGTTGAACAAGGTGTCTCATGGGCTGGGCCAGCTTTTGTTCTACTTTTCACACCATACAATTGCTTCTGCACCCCCTGAGCCCATTTGGTTTATTTTTAATGATTTCTGACTTTTTCTTTTTTTGATTGATTCATTTATTTTTGCTCATGTTATTAAAAATATAAAAATCTTTTTTCTCACCATTTTTTAATTTATTAGGTATTTATGTGATTTTCTTTTGATTAATATATACATTTCATTAAAAATATTGAGAAATATGTAAAAATACTTTTTATTTTCATTTTTATTTTATTTTACCTTCTGAAAATACTTTATATAAAAAAATACTCTTTTACAAATATTAAATATTATTATTATTTATATATATATAATACATATCTAAAATAATACATATATACATATATTTATTAATATATTTAGAGTAAATACAAAATATATACACTTTTGTTTTTTTTTTATTATTATTAATATTTAATATAAAAATACATTTTTTGACAAATACCTCATTTCATTTTATTTTTGTATATATAAATAAATATTTGTACATAATAAATGAATAATGTATTTTATTTAATAGAATTAGGGTTTTACCCTAAATATGAAAATACTCCAAAAATAATACCTTTTTATTTTCTTTTTATAAATAATACCTTTTTTTTCATACATATAAAAATTCTTTTTGCATTTTTGCATATTTGTTTTTATTTTTATTTAATCTATGCAAATTAATCACCTTGTAAGTAATTCAACATTGATGTAATAGTTTTAGGTTTAAATTCCTTGTCAAAATCCCCATTCGAACATTTGTACCCCCCTTCCCATATATGGTTTTGTAATAGCTTAGTAAATTTATTTTCGCACTTTATTGCTTGCTAATTATACCATGTTAGAATTAGGGTTTGTATGCAAAAAACGACAAAATAGTTATGACCTAATCTCAAGACAAACAAGCATGAAAATGAACACACAAATCACACTTGCACCCCCTAGGGTATTCCATTTGTTGCCTTTCAAAATTAGGCCATATTGCATGTTAGGTCTCTTTGGGCAAAACAAACAAATCAAATGATCATAGTCCCTTGATAACACTTTCAAAATGTTGCCTAAAACAAATGATCAAGTCTCTTAAAGAAAATGCCCAAAGATACTTGACACCATTGCAATTATGGCCTAAACGATGACCCGCGCATGTCCCTTTCACATCCTAACATGAGATTGTCCACAAAATACAATGGTGGAACAAACTTATTAAAAGGGTTAAAACATAGCAATAAACTTTGAGAAAATTTAGGAGTAGATAACCTCTTAGTTACTTGAATCAAACTTGCAAAACAAAACACTTGCCTATTTTCTAAACCACACATCACTACACTTTCAAAAACAACTTTCAAAAACAAATGAAAACCTTTTCAAAAGACATACACCTTTGTATGCATCCCCGCATGGATCATTACAAAGGTTGCCACCACAATGGCTTCTTTTCAAAACATTTTTTCAAACCCACACACACAAGCACCATTTCAAACAATTGAAAACAAAAGGCAAGTGATCTAAGCAAGTAACTAAGAGCCCATGGACAACCATGGATAGAAAGGGTGTTAATACCTTCCCTTTCTATAATCTACTCCCCGAACCCAAGAAAACATCTCAAAAGGTTTTTTCTGTGCTTTTTAACCTTTCCTTAGGATAAAATAAAAAGTCGGTGGCGACTCTTGCTCAACCGAAACATTTGCGAAAACAAAACGCAAAATCTCAAGTCAGTTCTCCCACCGTATCACAGAACTGGCGACTCTGCTGGGGATTAATTTAAAAGTAGAGTAACCTTAGGGTTTAAATCACCTTTGTTTTCAATTGTTTGCTTTGTTTGCTTTTATATTTGTGGGCTTTGCATCGGATTTTCATAGATCCTAACCCGGATCTGGGAAATACCCTTTTTAGGTAGCATAATCTGTGAGGGACATGTCCGGCGTAGACCGACATGGGTGAAACAGTGGCTACGTTGGTGTGGCATCTTGGTCTGCACCTATATCCCTTGTGTTGCAACGGGGAGAATATAGGTCTTCTAAGAAGTCATTAAACACCAACCAACCTTAGAACCCTAAATTGACCAAACTTAGCTATTAGGACAGTAGCAGTATGCTACACTCATTGAGGCTAAACTCTCGAGATGGTTCTGGCCGCGAGAAAAGATTGCGATGCTGGAGTTATGACCGATTGAGGGTAGCCAATGATTTGAGATCCTCTAGAACCCGGTTACTTTTGATAGGACAGGTTTCAACCAACAAAACCAAAAGAGGGTAATACCTGAAATTCATGTTGGCCTGAAACCTAAGGGTGTCTTGTGTGACTTGTGTGCCTTATCATGTTTGCCTGTGTGAATACTTGTGGTGTGATTCATCATAGCATCATGCCATCATACCATTGCATGCATCCTGTATAAAGGACTAACCCATTTCAAAGACAAAAAGTTTTATCTTTGCTCTGTTTTGTAGGACATCATGATGCCCGTGCGTAGGAATACTATCCGGCTCAACTTTGTTCAACAACCAATTTTGCTTAAGGATTTGGTTGGTAGGATTCCAAACACTTCTTCCTTCATCAATAGACATGGTTCTCTCCTTGGCTTGATCACTGCAAAGTGGGACCAACAACTGATAAGTGTTCTGACCCAGTTTTATGATCCTCTGTATCATTGTTTCACCTTTCAAGACTTCCAGCTGGTTCCTACCCTGGAAGAATTCTCTTATCTGCTTGGGATCCCTGTCTTGGAACAAACTCCATTCACTGGTTTGGAAAAGACTCCTAGGCCTGAAGAGGTTGCTGCAGTCCTCCCCTTGACCAAAGAAGAGGTATTGGCTAACTGGGAAACTAGAAGTGGAGTTAAGGGATTTTTGGTCAAATTTCTGGTTGGCAAGGCTAATGATTTCTGGAATGACTTGGACTTCAAGGCGTACGAGGATATTCTGGCCCTTTTGATTTATGGTCTGGTACTGTTTCCCAACCCTGACACCTTTATCAGTATCCATGTCATAAGGATCTTCATGTCTCGGAATCCTGTACCCACTCTTTTGGGTGATATCCTGCAACAACTCTATGCTCGTACTGCTCGAAAACGGGGAACTCCGTGGTGTTGTGCTCATTTGCTAGTGAGGTGGTTTATTTCGCACCTTCCTAAGTTCGTGCTGAAGAATGAAGAAGGAAAAGGTTGGGCTCAGAGGTTAATGTCTCTCACTGATAATGACATCACTTGGACTCTCAGAGGTTTAGATGAGGTAGCTGTTATTGATCGTTGCGGAGAATACCCTAATGTTCCGTTGATTGGTGTCCAAGGAGGAATCTCTTATAATCCATGTTTAGCTCTCCGCCAGTTTGGAAGAGCCAGAGGAGTTGGGCCTCATGAAATGTTGGTTCCTCACTTCCATTTTGAGTTTCAGGCAGACAGTGACAAACTACGCCATGGATTCATTAGAGCTTGGGACAGAATTCACAAAGCTGACCCACATGAGTTGGGACCAAAGACTTCTCTACCAATGGAACCCTATTGCAAATGGGTCTGCATCCGTGCTCAGAGGTTAGGTATGCCGTACGAAGCTGTTAGACCTATCATTTTTGAATCTCCTGATGAAGATGGGGTTCCTCCAACTGTCCTCCCTCCTCAGATACCTACTGATTTTGACACAATGAAGAGATCTTGGGCGCAGCTAAAGGAAGAACGGGATTTCTATCGGGAGAAGTTCAACGAGCAGGAACGGAAGATCCAGAGGCTGACTAAGCAATTGGAAGAAGAGAGAGTCCTGAACAACTACATCAACACTGAGAAAAGGAGGCCATGGGAGCATTGAGGGGCTTTGGATATTTCCTTTTATGGCTTTTATTTCCTTTCCAGTATTTTTCATTCCTGTAATGCCTAAGGGCGAATTGTTGAACAATAGAAAATTTTAATCTAATGAAGTGTGTTTCCCTTTTTGTCTACAAAGTTGAATCTTGTTTGTCTTTGAAAACATAAAACATACGCATTCCATTGCACCATATGTATAGCAGGTACCCTATTTCATAGGTTGCTTAATCTCCTTCGCTGTTTATTTTGAACAGTCATCATGAATCCAGACTCATCCAGTGAGCAAGCAATCAAGGCCCTTCAGGCCCAAAGTGCCCAGTTTCAAGAAATGGTCCTAAGCCTGGCCCAAGGACAGTAAGAGTTGAAGACTCTACTCCTGAAGAAGAAGAAGAAAAAGAGGACTGCGTTGTTCAACACCGGACGCAGATTTGGGAACACACTCCATAATGAAGCTGATCCAACTACTTCTTCTGCTGAGAAAAACAGTCCCCAAGGGGGAGGAGCTCCGAGTCCCGCAGTCTCCGACAACGAGACGGACTACAATGACGAACAATACCCACCTGCTGCTGACAGATATAAGCAATTGGAGGACCGCTTGAGCGCCATGGAAATTCAGAATGTGCCGGGGCTGGATTTCGGAGATTTGGGGTTATCTTCTGGGGTAGTAATTCCACACAAGTTTAAGGCGCCTGCCTTCGCCAAGTATGATGGGGTCTCCTGCCCAAAGCTGCATCTAAGGTCGTACGTAAGGAAGATCCAACCTCATACGGCGGATAAGAACCTTTGGATTCACTTCTTCCAAGATAGCCTCTCGGGGTCACAGCTTGAATGGTTCTACCAATTAGATGGAACTAGCATCCGACACTGGGAGGATTTGGCAACCGCATTCTACCGACAATATCAATACAATTCTGATCTCGCTCCAACGCGTACCCAACTTCAGGGTATGTCTCTAGGAACGGGTGAAGGGTTCAAAGAATATGCACAAAAATGGAGAGATTTGGCTGGCAGGGTGCAGCCTCCATTAACGGATCGTGAGCTGGTTGATATGTTCCTAGGGACTTTGTCTGGCCCATTTTTCAATCATTTGGTTGGTAACTCCTCCGCCGGGTTTACAGATTTGATTCTGACGGGAGAAAGAATTGAAGCTGGCATCAGGTCAGGAAAGATACAAAAGGCTGCCTCCACAAGTACTGAGAAGAGGCCGTTTAAGAAAGAAGCAAGCGCCGTCTATGGTCCTAGACGAAGAGTCAAGCCCGAAAGTCGCCAAGCCGTCAATGCTTTGGTCATTTCAAAACCTATTGTTGCTCCTCAGCAGTACAATCAACAAAGAAGTGAAAGGCCCAAGAGGCAGTATACTCGGCTGAGTATGACCTTATCTCAAATTTTACCCCAACTGTTATCCACCAACTTGGTGACCATCAAAGAAGCTCCTAAGGTCGTCAACACTGCGTCTCCTAAGTATAACCCAAATGCCCGGTGTGCTTATCATTCTGATAGTCCCGGGCACACTACTGATGATTGTCGGGCCTTGAGAAACAAAGTGCAAGATCTTATCGACGCAAAGGAAATTCAGTTTGAAGTGCCTGAAAGACCGAATGTTGTAACTGCTCCTATGCCCCAGCATAAAGTAAATGCCATTGAGGAAGAGTTGTATGCTGTTTCGGTGAATGAAGTTGTTACCCCTCTTTCGACTGTTAAGAGAAACTTACTACTAGCCGGTTTATTTCCGGGTTGTAGCAAGGGCTGCCTCCTGTGTGCTGTTATCCCTACCGGTTGCCCACTGCTGAAATCAGGCATCCAAAGCCTGATGGATAGCAAGGAAATTCTGTTCAAGAAAACTGCTGTTCCGTTTGTTTCCATTGAAGAAATTTCTGTTGTCACAATTTACAATCCTGCCAAAGCTCCCGTGAAGAAACCAGTCCAAATTATGTCTGTTGCACCCATCACCATTACTGTCCCGGGGCCTCTCGCGTATGAGTCTGATAAAGCTGTTCCATGGCATTATGGAGCTGACGTGTATGTGCTTGGGGTGAAGCAGGAGTTCAACACCAATACCAGTATCAGTAACATCACTGGTCCCGCCAAGATTACCCGCAGTGGCAGGCTCTTCTCGCCTGACATTGCACCGCCAGTTATCCGAAAACCTCTCACCATCACACCCGCAAGTGTGCATGTTCCAATTCAAGTTCCTGTGTCGACTACTGCCGCCGAGTCTTCTGATACTCGGGGCAAAGAAGTTGCTACCGATTTGCCTGCCAGGACGGAGGCACCAAAAAAGAAGACTGCTGTGGAAGCCTCCCAACAAGAAATGGAGGAAATCCTTAAAATTATCAAAAAGAGTGACTTTAACGTTGTTGAACAGTTGGGGCATACTCCCTCCAAAATCTCTATGTTATCATTGCTGCTATGCTCAGAGGCCCATGCAAAAGCCCTGATTTCATTTCTGAAAACGGCCCATGTGCCGCAAGAGACCTCCGCGGATCAATTCAACGACTGTGTGGCTAATTTGACGGCTGACAATGGCTTAGGGTTCTCGGATGCTGACCTTACCGCCAAGGGGAAAAATAACAATGATGCCCTGCACGTCTCTATAGAATGCAGGGGCACTACTCCCGCACACGTGTTGGTGGATACCGGTTCTTCCCTGAATGTTTTGCCCAAGAAAGCACTGGATCGCTTGGATTGTGAGGGCCTGGAGTTGAAACCTAGTAACATCATTGTTAGAGCCTTCGACGGTTCTAAGAGGATGGTGCACGGTGAAGTAGACATCCCCATTCGTGTGGGTTCCCAAGTTTTCGACTCAATGTTCTATGTAATGGATATTCATCCATCTTATTCCTGCTTGTTGGGTCGACCCTGGATTCACAAAGCTGGGGCAGTAACATCCACTCTACACCAAAAGCTCAAATACCCTGTCAAAGGGAAGATTGTTACTGTGCAGGGTGAGGAGGAATACATGGTTAGTCACTTGAATTCATTCCGGTATATCGAGATGGACGGGGAGTTTATTGAAACCCCCTTTCAGCATTTTGAGGAAGTACCCCCAGTGTTGGCATCAGCTGAGGCAGTAGTTGAAGAAGATTTTCCGTTGAAGATGGCGTCCTTGAAGGATGCCCGGGCTGTAATCGAGAAAGGCAATTGTACAAACTGGGGTCAGCTTCCTGACTTCACTCAAAAGAACGACAAGTTTGGGCTGGGCTTTACTGCAGAGGCTCAGAGGGCTGTGCGCAAGGAAAAGATCAGAAAGGCTCCGGTGTTTATCTCCAACCCAAGAGTGAATGCTATCGAGGAGGATGTAGAGGAAGCAGAGTTTGACAGTTGGATCTACCCGACTACCAGCAACGGACCAAGCAACTGGACGACAAAAGATTTTACACCTATCACATTTGTCACGCAGTAATTAATTTCTTTTGATTTCCAATTTGTAACAAACAATATGTTAAAACTTTGTTGGCTCGGTGTTCTACCCGGGGCATCGTAGCTCCATTTGTGAGGGCTTTTTATATGACATTTCCATATATCATCAATCAAAACATTGGACGTTTGTTGCATTTCAAATCTTGTGCTCTTTTTCTTTCTGTGTTATATATTGCAAAACAGCTATATTTACACACACTCACTTATACAGGTTTCAATCCACTTTGGATCTCACTGGTAACAGCTCTGCTACCGCTAGTTATGACTTCGAGAATCCGATCAACTTGGCCGAAGACGAAGGTGAAGATGATTGCGAAGTGCCTGGTGAACTCGCAAGACTGCTACTCCAGGAAGAGAGGGCTATTCAACCACATGAAGATCCGGTAGAAACGATTAACCTGGGTACTGAGACAGATAGGAAAGAGGTCAAGATTGGGGCTAATCTAGAGCTCAGCATGAAGCAACGATTGATCCAGATGCTACGTGATTACATGGAGATATTTGCTTGGTCCTATGAAGACATGCCTGGTTTGGATGCCGACATTGTAGTTCACCACCTGCCAACCAAGGAAGATTGCCCTCCGGTAAAGCAAAAGGTCCGCCGTATGCGTCCAGAGATGTCTGAAAAGATCAAGGCTGAGGTCATGAAGCAGTTCGATGTCGGGTTTCTAGCGGTAACTTCTTATCCTCAATGGGTGGCCAATGTGGTGCCAGTGCCGAAAAAGGACGGTAAAGTCAGGATGTGTGTCGACTACATGGACTTGAACAGGGCAAGCCCCAAGGATGACTTCCCCTTACCTCACATCGACGTTCTTGTTGACAATACCGCTCAACACAAGGTTTTCTCCTTCATGGATGGTTTTTCAGGGTATAATCAGATCAAGATGGCTCCGGAGGATATGGAAAAGACTACCTTTGTGACTCAGTGGGGCACCTTCTGTTATAAGGTCATGCCATTCAGATTGAAAAATGCTGGGGCAACCTATCAACGTGCCATGGTTGCTTTATTTCATGATATGATCCATCATGAGATTGAGGTATACGTTGATGACATGATTGCAAGGTCTCAAACTGAGGAGGAGCACCTTGACCATCTGAGGAAGTTGTTTGACCGACTCAAGTTATACAAGCTGAGGTTGAATCCCAACAAATGCACCTTTGGGGTAAGATCCGGAAAATTGCTAGGTTTCATTGTAAGTGATAAAGGTATTCAGGTGGACCCTGCCAAGGTAAAAGCCATACAAGAGATGCCGACTCCAAAGACAGAGAAAGAAGTCAGAGGCTTCCTGGGACGACTGAATTACATTGCCCGATTCATCTCACATCTGACTGCTACTTGTGAGCCAATCTTCAAATTACTGAAGAAAGATCAAGTAGTACGCTGGAACGATGAATGTCAGGCCGCCTTTGAAAAGATAAAGGAATATCTCCAAGAGCCACCCATTCTTATGCCACCAGTGGAAGGAAGACCTATAATATTATACTTGACAATACTTGACAATTCAATGGGGTGTGTGTTGGGGCAGCATGACGAGTCTGGCCGAAAAGAGCACGCTATTTATTACTTGAGCAAAAAGTTTACCGACTGTGAGTCTCGTTACTCACTGCTTGAGAAAACTTGCTGCGCTCTAGTATGGGCTGCTCGCCGGCTGAGACAGTATATGTTGACTCACACTACTCTATTGATTTCAAAGATGGATCCCATCAAGTACATATTTGAAAAGCCTGCTCTGTCTGGAAGAATAGCGAGATGGCAAATGATCTTGACAGAATATGACATCCAGTATACAACTCAGAAAGCAATTAAAGGAAGTGTACTGGCAGATCATTTGGCATACCAACCTGTGGACGATTACCAATCATTGAACTTTGATTTTTCGGACGAAGATATCGTGGTGGTAACTGACTGTGAAGTACCTGGACCGGATGAAGGACCTGAGGAAGGATCCCGATGGTCTATGCATTTTGACGGAGCCTCCAATGCTTTGGGTAACGGTGTCGGTGCTGTAATCATATCTCCCAAAGGAACTCATACTCCACTCACCGCCCGATTGTGTTTCAACTGCACCAACAACATGGCAGAATATGAAGCATGTATCATGGGTTTACAAGCTGCAATCGACTTAAGGATCAAATTTCTAAGTGTCTTCGGAGATTCCGCTCTCGTGATCAATCAGATGAAAGGCGAGTGGGATACGAAACACCCAAATCTTATTCCTTACAAGGATTATGTGTTGACCTTGCTTCCCCACTTTGAAGAGATAACTTTTGAGCACTTCCCAAGAGAGGAGAATCAGCTGGCGGACGCACTAGCTACGATGTCTTCAATGTTCAAAGTTAAATGGGACAATGAGGCTCCCCGGATCATTATCTGGAAGTTGGACGAACCGGCATACTGCTGCGATCTTGAGGCCGAAAAGGTGACTGAAAAACCCTGGTATCATGAGGTGAAGAGGTATTTGGAAGCTCAGGAATACCCTGAAGGTGCATCTGTCAATGACAAGAAGTTCATGAGATGGTTTGTGGAGAAATTCTTTCTCAACAACGACATTCTCTACAAACGGAATCATGATTCGACTCTACTACGTTGTGTGGATAAGGCTGAAGCAGAGAGGATCATGATAGAACTGCATGAAGGTACATTCGGAACACATTCCAGTGGACACACCATGGCTAAGAAAATCCTTCGGGCAGGATATTTCTGGTCCACAATGGAAGCTGATTGTTACCAACACTCCCGAACTTGTCACAAATGCCAGATCTATGCTGACAAGGTGCATATTCCTCCAGTTCCTCTGAACGTCCTGACGGAACCTTGGCCTTTTGCAATGTGGGGGATTGATATGATCGGTGATATCCGACCGACATCATCTAATGGGCATCGCTTCATCTTAGTGGCAATCGATTACTTCACGAAGTGGGTTGAGGCAGCTTCCTACGCAACGGTAACCAAGAGCGTCGTGGCACGTTTCATCCGGCATAATCTGATCTGTCGATACGGTGTCCCGGAAAGGATCATTACGGACAATGGCACCAATCTTAATAATAAGATGATCACTGAACTCTCCGAACAATTCAAGATACAACACCACAATTCTTCTCCCTACCGGTCGAAGATGAATGGGGCTGTAGAGGCAGCTAATAAAAATATCAAGAAAATTGTGCAGAAGATGACAGTGACCTATAAAGATTAGCACGAGATGTTACCGTTCGCTCTTCATGGGTACCGTACCTCAGCAAGGACGTCAACCGGGGCAACTCCTTTCTCCTTGGTCTATGGCATAGAGGCAGTCCTACCAATTGAAGTCCAGATACCCTCTCTCCGAATAATGAAGGATGCGGATTTGAATGAAGATGACTGGATCCAGACTCGACTTGATCAATTAAATCTGATTGACGAAAAGAGGCTCACTGCTATCTGTCATGGTCAAACGTATCAAAAACGGATGATCAGGGCATTTAACAAGAAAGTCAAACCACAAGAGTATCAAGTTGGGGACCTGGTAATCAAACGCATCATCCTTCCTCAAAGTGATCCCCGGGGCAAATGGACCCCTACGTACGAAGGGCCATTTGTGGTTAAACATGTGTTCTCAGGAGGAGCCATGATCCTAACCACCATGGATGGTGACGACCTTCCTCACCCCGCTAATGCAGACATAGTGAAAAAATACTACGCATAAATAAAAGACCCGCTAGGTTGACATACCTAGGCAAAAATAAGGGCTTCCCGGCGAACCCAAAGGGTTCGGGCAAAAATAAGGGATGAAATGAATAAAAATTTGTACACCCGGCAAGTCGAAAACCTGAAAAGGCGGCTTGGGCAAAAATGGGTATCCCGGTTGACTGAAAACCTGAAAGGGCGGTCCAGGCAAAAGTTAGGGATAAAGCATAACACTATGTCTCATTGGATCACTTCGCATCCGGAATTCGGTATCAACTATCTGGCTCAGATTTCGGCATCGACCAATCAGCTTCATCTTCGACCAAGCAGCAAAGTGATGAGACGCTTGAAGACATAAAGGCGATAGCAGAGTTGGAACCCAGTGGGATTGTTCACATAGCTGTTTTGTTTTCTTTTCAAAATTGTAAACTCTATGTTATTTGGCTGCGTCCTCTTACTAGGATGTCAGCCTCTTGTACAAAATACGCCTATTCACAGGCAAAATTCAAATCAATACAAATTCACTTGTCTATACAAATTATAATTGCTTTTCCTTTTTTCTGTTTTGTCTTGCGAAGAACGTCCAATGTTCATTTTTGATATATGCATTTGACATTAAATTGCTGATTCATAAATATTTGCATATAAAACAAAAGATTAATTACAGGTGACATCAGAGACAGGGGCAATGTGAAGTTGTCTGATGCAGTCTGGTTGCTTTGTCCTCCAAGGTACCAAGGTAGATTCGACTGAAGAATGTGACCAAATCATCTCAACGTCCCGCAGAGTAAGACAAGATTCAGCAATACTTTCCCCAAGCGGAGTTGATTCCCTGTCAATCCTGAAAAGGCACAACATTCCCCGGCAGGTCTTAAAGCTCATCCCCGGTAGATTCTGGAAGCTTGTTCCCTACAGGATACGGACGTCTCTCCCGAGCTTTATTCAGAGTTATTCCTCACAAGGGCTTATAACTGGGTTATCCTCAGCTAATTGCCACGGAAGATCTCCCTCGGCAAAGTTCTTTCATTCCCCGGTAGGAGTCTATCTTTGGTATTCCCCAGCGGAGTTTATCTTTGGTTATCCCCAGCGGAGTTTATCATCATTATCCCCAGCGGAATCCATCATCGAAGTCCTCAGCAGGCCTCTCATCAAAACTTCAGCAAAGTATCTCTGCCACAGAGCAACTCCCCGGCCGTTCGTCAAGGATTTATTTTCCTAAGACGAAATTACATTCATAAACATTTCAGATTTTCATACATCTTGCTTACATACATGATAAAGTGCATACAACACTATCTCATGTTGAACATCATAACATCATGCATATCATACATCATGACATTGCGTACAACTTATGTTTTTGCCTTTTCAGGGAAAAAGACAATCCCAAAGACAACTACCTTCAACTGTCACAATTCCAGATTCGATACCTGTGTCTAGCCAGGGCACATCTGAGAGTGATCAGTTTCCAGACTCGATTCCTGTATCTAGCCAGGGCACGTCTGAAGAGTTCAAAGATTCGATTCCTGTATCCAGCCAGGGCACATCTATCAACTACAGCATTTCCAGATTCGATTCCTGTATCCAGCCAGGGCATATCTATTGACCACATTTCCAGACTCGATTCCTGTATCTAGCCAGGGCACGTCTGAAGAGTTCGAAGATTCGATTCCTGTATCTAGCCAGGGCATATCTGTTAACAACATTTCCAGATTCGATTCCTGTACCCAGCCAGGGCACATCTGTGAGCAACCGATTGTAGATTCGATACCTGTATCCAGCCAGGGAATATCTGCATGAGGAGATTGAAGATCAAACACCTGTAACAAGCCAGGAAAACATCTGTCTTTCTCAAATACACAAGTTCTCGCTAAGGAATCTCTTATGCGATCCACATTTCCAGATGGCATCTATAAGCCCATCTCCCTATCCACCACCTCTCCAAATGGCATCTATAAGCCCATTCCCGACATCACATTGCTGATATTCCAACATGCGAGTGCAAATTTCCGAGCACTCTAGTGTCCAATCTCCTTTTACCCTCGAGTCACAAAAGGCAAACTTGCCAATCTAACTCTTCAGGTTCAAGAAGATTGAACAGGGGCAACTGTTGTACCCCAAAATTTGCCCTCCCATTTCCTCAACATTTTCTCATCACAAAAACCTTGAAGATCAAGATCCAGTTAGGGTTTCCTCTACTCAAGACTTCTCCTTGCACTGTGGACCCAAATTAGGGTTTGTGGTTGAACAAAGATGTTTTGACCTAAAATGCCTAAGATGACTTTCATGCTTCATTTTGGACTCCCAAGTTTATCCATACCAAGTTTCAAGTCTTGATTCCAAGTTTTGCCCAGTCAATTGGACAGATGACCTAGAAATCAGCTGTATTGGGGAAAAAGTCAACTGTGGCCAATTGACAGTCAAATCTCATGAAAATTGACCCACATCAACATTATGAACTCATATGGACCATTTGATCAAGTTTGGATTACAATTCCACAAGAAATTTAATCAGATCATCAAAAGGGCAAAATGGTCATTTTTAGGGTTTTGACTGCACAAGGGTAATTTTTGACTGTTTGACCTAGCCAATGGCAAACCAAACATATATATGGACTCAAGGACCCCATGGAATTATGTTGACATGCTCAACAAGTTCTAAAGATCCCAAATACACAAGATTGATAGTTGAATTTCCCAGTCAATTGATCAATTTTGACTGTATACTGAAAAGTCAAACTTTGACTTTTTGGTCAAAATCAATAGTCAAGATTCAATTTTCATCAAAACATGCCAAATCATGAAACTTGTTCACCAAGAAACCAAGAAATGCAAATTAGGGTTTGAAATGGGAATTTTTCATAACTTAGAATTTTTCTAAGTTATGGAAAACCCTAATTTTTTCCCAACTTTGCCCCACTTTCTCACCAAGATTCATTTGGATTCAAACAAAAGTCAAAACATGAAAGTTGTAGCTTGTTGCATAATCTACAACTTTGATTCACAAAGTTTTCCCAAATGAAGCTTATATCTCAAGTTACAATTTTTTGAATAGGGGTGCCAAACCATTCATAACTTTGTGAAAATTTGACCTTTTTTGACAAGGTTTTCTACCTAACTTCAAGGCCATTTTCCATACACTTCCACTTGGAATTTCAATTTGCATTTCAAAGATGGATTGTAGTACACATTCCAAGCTTCCCAAAATGTCAAAGAACTTCTCAAACAACCTCATGGTTATAGAGAATCGAATTTTGCAAAATGGGAAAAAGTCACTTTTGTTCTTGGCCATGTACATGTTCATAACACTATGCATTTCAATCTCAGCATGCTTAAGCTACATTACAGGTCCTAAAACCCTTTGACACTCATAAATTTAATGCAAAACCATTGTGCCAAGTTGTTATTCTAAGCATTTGGACATTACATGGAGAATTAACCCTAAACTAGAAAAAGCACTATTTCCATTTTTTAAAAGTAGAACTTTATGTCAAGTTTGCAATCCAAGTGGTACAGTCCAAATCTTCTTGGCACAAGTTTGTGAGGAAATTGCACTGATCAAGGCCAATGTACGCAGCATAGTGTGAGGGCCTGTACAGGCTAGAATCATCAAGTGGCCATTGCTTGCTTCAAGTTCAAGTAAGATAGCATAACTTGTACCAACTTCCATATCAGCTTACAAACACTTAAACAAACTTATCAAACACATTCCACACATTGATCCAAAGCAAAAGCACGAGCCTTTTACCTCCAATCCCTCCCAAAACTCAGAATCACCTTGAAACTGCTCAAACAGAGCAACCTCTGCAGATTGAGTTCCAACTCTCAATCCTTTCAAGCATTCTTGCCCAAACCAGTTCATACACCTTCCCTACCATCTATGCAAGCTAACCAAAAGCAAAAACACGACCTGTAATCCCTCTAACTGGTTCCACCATTTTCACATTTCTGATTTGCAGGTGAAGTGCTCTAGCTCGATTCAAAAGCTTTCAAGGCAAAGTAGATATTGGAACAGCATCACCACACCTCAAGGAAGCTACACCAACCATTATCTTGCCCTGAAAGCTTCTCCTTTGCCAGATAGAACTTCAATTGAACAGGTAAGTTTTTGAATTCGTATCTCTCTTATTAGGCATCATTAGCTCTAAGTTTGTGAATAAACAATGTTCTACTCATGCCACTGAACATGTACATGTTTTTACTTTTCATTTCTTTTGCTTGAGCTGTGAGAATTTAAGGTTTGAAAATGGCAGAAAACTTAGGTCATGATTTGGGATTGTTAAAATTCTCTCTCATTTCTGAGAGTTAGGATGAGTTTTTTATATATTTAGAATCGTGATTCAATGCTTGACATGTTTTGTGTTGAAAGTTTGTGCAAAAGCTCAAAGAATCAGGATGTTTGAATCCCTGTTACAAGCGCACGTTTTTGGCTGGAGGTTGAAGAAGGTGTCTCATGGGCTGGGCCAGCTTTTGTTCTACTTTTCACACCATACAATTGCTTCTGCACCCCCTGAGCCCATTTGGTTTATTTTTAATGATTTCTGACTTTTTCTTTTTTTGATTGATTCATTTATTTTTGCTCATGTTATTAAAAATATAAAAATCTTTTTTCTCACCATTTTTTAATTTATTAGGTATTTATGTGATTTTCTTTTGATTAATATATACATTTCATTAAAAATATTGAGAAATATGTAAAAATACTTTTTATTTTCATTTTTATTTTATTTTACCTTCTGAAAATACTTTATATAAAAAAATACTCTTTTACAAATATTAAATATTATTATTATTTATATATATATATAATACATATCTAAAATAATACATATATACATATATTTATTAATATATTTAGAGTAAATACAAAATATATACACTTTTGTTTTTTTTTTATTATTATTAATATTTAATATAAAAATACATTTTTTGACAAATACCTCATTTTATTTTATTTTTGTATATATAAATAAATATTTGTACATAATAAATGAATAATGTATTTTATTTAATAGAATTAGGGTTTTACCCTAAATATGAAAATACTCCAAAAATAATACCTTTTTATTTTCTTTTTATAAATAATACCTTTTTTTTCATACATATAAAAATTCTTTTTTCATTTTTGCATATTTGTTTTTATTTTTATTTAATCTATGCAAATTAATCACCTTGTAAGTAATTCAACATTGATGTAATAGTTTTAGGTTTAAATTCCTTGTCAAAATCCCCATTCGAACATTTGTACCCCCCTTCCCATATATGGTTTTGTAATAGCTTAGTAAATTTATTTTCGCACTTTATTGCTTTCTAATTATACCATGTTAGAATTAGGGTTTGTATGCAAAAAACGACAAAATAGTTATGACCTAATCTCAAGACAAACAAGCATGAAAATGAACACACAAATCACACTTGCACCCCCTAGGGTATTCCATTTGTTGCCTTTCAAAATTAGGCCATATTGCATGTTAGGTCTCTTTGGGCAAAACAAACAAATCAAATGATCATAGTCCCTTGATAACACTTTCAAAATGTTGCCTAAAACAAATGATCAAGTCTCTTAAAGAAAATGCCCAAAGATACTTGACACCATTGCAATTATGGCCTAAACGATGACCCACGCCTGTCCCTTTCACATCCTAACATGAGATTGTCCACCAAATACAATGGTGGAACAAACTTATTAAAAGGGTTAAAACATAGCAATAAACTTTGAGAAAATTTAGGAGTAAATAACCTCTTAGTTACTTGAATCAAACTTGCAAAACAAAACACTTGCCTATTTTCTAAACCACACATCACTACACTTTCAAAAACAACTTTCAAAAACAAATGAACACCTTTTCAAAAGACATACACCTTTGTATAGATCCCCGCATGGATCATTACAAAGGTTGCCACCACAATGGCTTCTTTTCAAAACATTTTTTCAAACCCACACACACAAGCACCATTTCAAACAATTGAAAACAAAAGGCAACTGATCTAAGCAAGTAACTAAGAGCCCATGGACAACCATGGATAGAAAGGGTGCTAATACCTTCCCTTTCTATAATCTACTCCCCGAACCCAAGAAAACATCTCAAAACGTTTTTGCTGTGCTTTTTAACCTTTCCTTAGGATAAAATAAAAAGTCGGTGGCGACTCTTGCTCAACCGAAACATTTGCGAAAACAAAACGCAAAATCTCAAGTCAGTTCTCCCACAGTATCACACAAATGTATATGGAATATGTGTCATTAAGTAATAGTCTTTTAAATTAGTTTCTTGGTGAAGAAGTAACCTAAAATTTGTTGATGGAAAAGAAGGAAAATACTGAAATTGTTTACATCTATTATACCAAAATACAAAATTAATATGGTGAATAAATATATTATCGAGACTCAGTAGATAATTTGAATTATTTCAAATGTATATGGAATATGTGTCATTAAGTAATAGTCTTTTAACTTAGTTTCTTAGTGATGAAGTTACCTAAGATTTGGTGATGGAGAATTAGAAAATACTTAAACTGTTTACATCTACCGTAATACAATATGAATATGGTGGATAAATATACTATCGAGACTCATTATATAATTTGAATTATTTCCAATGTATATAAAATATGTGTCATCAATTAATAGTCTTTTAACTTAGATTCTTAGTGATGAAGTAATCTAAAATTTGGTGATGGAGAAGAAGAAAATACTGAAATTGTTTACATCTATTATACCATAATACCATATGAATATGGTGAATAAATATACTATCGAGACTCATTATATAATTTGAATTATTTCTAATGTATATGGAATATGTGTCATTAATTAATATTCTTTTAACTTAGTTTCTTGGTGAAGAAGTAACCTAAAAATTTGGTGATGGAGAAGAAGAAAAATACTAAAATTGTTTACATCTACTATACCATAATACAATATGAATATGGTGGATAAATATACTATCGAGACTCATTAGATAATTTGAATTATTTCAAATGTATATGGAATATGTGTCATTAAGTAATAGTCTTTTAACTTAGTTTCTTAGTGATGAAGTAACCTAAGATTTGGTGATGGAGAATTAGAAAATACTGAAACTGTTTACATCTATTATACCTTAATACAATATGAATATGGTGGATAAATATACTATCGAGACTCATTAGATAATTTGAATTATTACAAATTTATATGAAATATGTGTCATTAAGTAATAGTCTTTTAACTTAGTTTCTTAGTGATGAAGTATCCTAAAATTTGGTGATGGAGAAGAAGAAAAATATTGAAATTGTTTACATCTATTATACCATAATACAATATGAATATGGTGAATAAATATACTATCGAGACTCATTAGATAATTTGAATTATTTCAAATGTATAGTTAATATGTGTCATTAAGTAATAGTCTTTTAACATAGTTTCTTAGTGATGAAGTATCCTAAGATTTGGTGATGGAGAATTAGAAAATACTGAAACTGTTTACATCTATTATACCATAATACAATATGAATATGGTTGATAAATATACTAACGAGACTCATTAGATAATTTAAATTATTTCAAATGTATATGGAATATGTGTCAGTAAGTAATAGTCTTTTAACTTAGTTTCTTAGTGATGAAGTAACCTAAGATTTGGTGATGGAGAATTAGAAAATACTGAAACTGTTTACATCTATTATACCATAATACAATATGAATATGGTGAATAAATATACTATCGAGACTAATTAGATAATTTGAATTATTTCAAATGTATATGGAATATGTGTCATTAAGTAATAGTATTTTAACTTAGTTTCTTAGTGAAGAAGTAACCTAAAATTTGGTGATGGAGAAGAAGGAAAATACTAAAATTGTTTACATCTATTATACCACAATACAATATGAATATGGTGGATAAATATACTATCGAGACTCATTAGATGATTTGAATTATTTCAAATGTATATATAATATGTGTCATTAAGTAATAGTCTTTTAACTTAGTTTCTTGGTGAAGAAGTAACCTAAAATTTGGTGATGGAAAAGAAGGAAAATACTGAAATTGTTTACATCTATTATACCAAAATACAAAATGAATATGGTAAATAAATATACTATCGAGACTCATTAGATAATTTGAATTATTTCAAATGTATATGGAATATGTGTCATTAAGTAATAGTCTTTTAACTTAGTTTCTTAGTGATGAAGTAACCTAAGATTTGGTGATGGAGAATTAGAAAATACTGAAACTGTTTACATCTATTATACCTTAATACAATATGAATATGGTGGATAAATATACTATCGAGACTCATTAGATAATTTGAATTATTACAAATGTATATGAAATATGTGTCATTAAGTAATAGTCTTTTAACTTAGTTTCTTAGTGATGAAGTATCCTAAAATTTGGTGATGGAGAAGAAAAAAAATATTGAAATTGTTTACATCTATTATACCATAATACAATATGAATATGGTGAATAAATATACTATCGAGACTCATTAGATAATTTGAATTATTTCAAATGTATAGTTAATATGTGTCATTAAGTAATAGTCTTTTAACATAGTTTCTTAGTGATGAAGTATCCTAAGATTTGGTGATGGAGAATTAGAAAATACTGAAACTGTTTACATCTATTATACCATAATACAATATGAATATGGTTGATAAATATACTAACGAAACTCATTAGATAATTTAAATTATTTCAAATGTATATGGAATATGTGTCAGTAAGTAATAGTCTTTTAACTTAGTTTCTTAGTGATGAAGTAACCTAAGATTTGGTGATGGAGAATTAGAAAATACTGAAACTGTTTACATCTATTATACCATAATACAATATGAATATGGTGAATAAATATACTATCGAGACTAATTAGATAATTTGAATTATTTCAAATGTATATGGAATATGTGTCATTAAGTAATAGTCTTTTAACTTAGTTTCTTAGTGAAGAAGTAACCTAAAATTTGGTGATGGAGAAGAAGGAAAATACTAAAATTGTTTACATCTATTATACCACAATACAATATGAATATGGTGGATAAATATACTATCGAGACTCATTAGATGATTTGAATTATTTCAAATGTATATATAATATGTGTCATTAAGTAATAGTCTTTTAACTTAGTTTCTTGGTGAAGAAGTAACCTAAAATTTGGTGATGGAAAAGAAGGAAAATACTGAAATTGTTTACATCTATTATACCAAAATACAAAATGAATATGGTAAATAAATATACTATCGAGACTCATTAGATAATTTTAATTATTTCAAATGTATATGGAATATGTGTCATTAAGTAATAGTCTTTTAACTTAGTTTCTTAGTGATGAAGTAACCTAAGATTTGGTGATGGAGAATTAGAAAATACTGAAACTGTTTACATCTATTATACCTTAATACAATATGAATATGGTGGATAAATATACTATCGAGACTCATTAGATAATTTGAATTATTACAAATGTATATGAAATATGTGTCATTAAGTAATAGTCTTTTAACTTAGTTTCTTAGTGATGAAGTATCCTAAAATTTGGTGATGGAGAAGAAGAAAAATATTGAAATTGTTTACATCTATTATACCATAATACAATATGAATATGGTGAATAAATATACTATCGAGACTCATTAGATAATTTGAATTATTTCAAATGTATAGTTAATATGTGTCATTAAGTAATAGTCTTTTAACATAGTTTCTTAGTGATGAAGTATCCTAAGATTTGGTGATGGAGAATTAGAAAATACTGAAACTGTTTACATCTATTATACCATAATACAATATGAATATGGTTGATAAATATACTAACGAGACTCATTAGATAATTTAAATTATTTCAAATGTATATGGAATATGTGTCAGTAAGTAATAGTCTTTTAACTTAGTTTCTTAGTGATGAAGTAACCTAAGATTTGGTGATGGAGAATTAGAAAATACTGAAACTGTTTACATCTATTATACCATAATACAATATGAATATCGTGAATAAATATACTATCGAGACTAATTAGATAATTTGAATTATTTCAAATGTATATGGAATATGTGTCATTAAGTAATAGTCTTTTAACTTAGTTTCTTAGTGAAGAAGTAACCTAAAATTTGGTGATGGAGAAGAAGGAAAATACTAAAATTGTTTACATCTATTATACCACAATACAATATGAATATGGTGGATAAATATACTATCTAGACTCATTAGATGATTTGAATTATTTCAAATGTATATATAATATGTGTCATTAAGTAATAGTCTTTTAACTTAGTTTCTTCGTGAAGAAGTAACCTAAAATTTGGTGATGGAAAAGAAGGAAAATACTGAAATTGTTTACATCTATTATACCAAAATACAAAATGAATATGGTAAATAAATATACTATCGAGACTCATTAGATAATTTGAATTATTTCAAATGTATATGGAATATGTGTCATTAAGTAATAGTCTTTTAACTTAGTTTCTTAGTGATGAAGTAACCTAAGATTTGGTGATGGAGAATTAGAAAATACTGAAACTGTTTACATCTATTATACCTTAATACAATATGAATATGGTGGATAAATATACTATCGAGACTCATTAGATAATTTGAATTATTACAAATGTATATGAAATATGTGTCATTAAGTAATAATCTTTTAACTTAGTTTCTTAGTGATGAAGTATCCTAAAATTTGGTGATGGAGAAGAAGAAAAATATTGAAATTGTTTACATCTATTATACCATAATACAATATGAATATGGTGAATAAATATACTATCGAGACTCATTAGATAATTTGAATTATTTCAAATGTATAGTTAATATGTGTCATTAAGTAATAGTCTTTTAACATAGTTTCTTAGTGATGAAGTATCCTAAGATTTGGTGATGGAGAATTAGAAAATACTGAAACTGTTTACATCTATTATACCATAATACAATATGAATATGGTTGATAAATATACTAACGAGACTCATTAGATAATTTAAATTATTTCAAATGTATATGGAATATGTGTCAGTAAGTAATAGTCTTTTAACTTAGTTTCTTAGTGATGAAGTAACCTAAGATTTGGTGATGGAGAATTAGAAAATACTGAAACTGTTTACATCTATTATACCATAATACAATATGAATATGGTGAATAAATATACTATCGAGACTAATTAGATAATTTGAATTATTTCAAATGTATATGGAATATGTGTCATTAAGTAATAGTCTTTTAACTTAGTTTCTTAGTGAAGAAGTAACCTAAAATTTGGTGATGGAGAAGAAGGAAAATACTAAAATTGTTTACATCTATTATACCACAATACAATATGAATATGGTGGATAAATATACTATCTAGACTCATTAGATGATTTGAATTATTTCAAATGTATATATAATATGTGTCATTAAGTAATAGTCTTTTAACTTAGTTTCTTGGTGAAGAAGTAACCTAAAATTTGGTGATGGAAAAGAAGGAAAATACTGAAATTGTTTACATCTATTATACCAAAATACAAAATGAATATGGTAAATAAATATACTATCGAGACTCATTAGATAATTTGAATTATTTCAAATGTATATGGAATATGTGTCATTAAGTAATAGTCTTTTAACTTAGTTTCTTAGTGATGAAGTAACCTAAGATTTGGTGATGGAGAATTAGAAAATACTGAAACTGTTTACATCTATTATACCTTAATACAATATGAATATGGTGGATAAATATACTATCGAGACTCATTAGATAATTTGAATTATTACAAATGTATATGAAATATGTGTCATTAAGTAATAGTCTTTTAACTTAGTTTCTTAGTGATGAAGTATCCTAAAATTTGGTGATGGAGAAGAAAAAAAATATTGAAATTGTTTACATCTATTATACCATAATACAATATGAATATGGTGAATAAATATACTATCGAGACTCATTAGATAATTTGAATTATTTCAAATGTATAGTTAATATGTGTCATTAAGTAATAGTCTTTTAACATAGTTTCTTAGTGATGAAGTATCCTAAGATTTGGTGATGGAGAATTAGAAAATACTGAAACTGTTTACATCTATTATACCATAATACAATATGAATATGGTTGATAAATATACTAACGAGACTCATTAGATAATTTAAATTATTTCAAATGTATATGGAATATGTGTCAGTAAGTAATAGTCTTTTAACTTAGTTTCTTATTGATGAAGTAACCTAAGATTTGGTGATGGAGAATTAGAAAATACTGAAACTGTTTACATCTATTATACCATAATACAATATGAATATGGTGAATAAATATACTATCGAGACTAATTAGATAATTTGAATTATTTCAAATGTATATGGAATATGTGTCATTAAGTAATAGTCTTTTAACTTAGTTTCTTAGTGAAGAAGTAACCTAAAATTTGGTGATGGAGAAGAAGGAAAATACTAAAATTGTTTACATCTATTATATCACAATACAATATGAATATGGTGGATAAATATACTATCGAGACTCATTAGATGATTTGAATTATTTCAAATGTATATATAATATGTGTCATTAAGTAATAGTCTTTTAACTTAGTTTCTTGGTGAAGAAGTAACCTAAAATTTGGTGATGGAAAAGAAGGAAAATACTGAAATTGTTTACATCTATTATACCAAAATACAAAATGAATATGGTAAATAAATATACTATCGAGACTCATTAGATAATTTTAATTATTTCAAATGTATATGGAATATGTGTCATTAAGTAATAGTCTTTTAACTTAGTTTCTTAGTGATGAAGTAACCTAAGATTTGGTGATGGAGAATTAGAAAATACTGAAACTGTTTACATCTATTATACCTTAATACAATATGAATATGGTGGATAAATATACTATCGAGACTCATTAGATAATTTGAATTATTACAAATGTATATGAAATATGTGTCATTAAGTAATAGTCTTTTAACTTAGTTTCTTAGTGATGAAGTATCCTAAAATTTGGTGATGGAGAAGAAGAAAAATATTGAAATTGTTTACATCTATTATACCATAATACAATATGAATATGGTGAATAAATATACTATCGAGACTCATTAGATAATTTGAATTATTTCAAATGTATAGTTAATATGTGTCATTAAGTAATAGTCTTTTAACATAGTTTCTTAGTGATGAAGTATCCTAAGATTTGGTGATGGAGAATTAGAAAATACTGAAACTGTTTACATCTATTATACCATAATACAATATGAATATGGTTGATAAATATACTAACGAGACTCATTAGATAATTTAAATTATTTCAAATGTATATGGAATATGTGTCAGTAAGTAATAGTCTTTTAACTTAGTTTCTTAGTGATGAAGTAACCTAAGATTTGGTGATGGAGAATTAGAAAATACTGAAACTGTTTACATCTATTATACCATAATACAATATGAATATCGTGAATAAATATACTATCGAGACTAATTAGATAATTTGAATTATTTCAAATGTATATGGAATATGTGTCATTAAGTAATAGTCTTTTAACTTAGTTTCTTAGTGAAGAAGTAACCTAAAATTTGGTGATGGAGAAAAAGGAAAATACTAAAATTGTTTACATCTATTATACCACAATACAATATGAATATGGTGGATAAATATACTATCTAGACTCATTAGATGATTTGAATTATTTCAAATGTATATATAATATGTGTCATTAAGTAATAGTCTTTTAACTTAGTTTCTTCGTGAAGAAGTAACCTAAAATTTGGTGATGGAAAAGAAGGAAAATACTGAAATTGTTTACATCTATTATACCAAAATACAAAATGAATATGGTAAATAAATATACTATCGAGACTCATTAGATAATTTTAATTATTTCAAATGTATATGGAATATGTGTCATTAAGTAATAGTCTTTTAACTTAGTTTCTTAGTGATGAAGTAACCTAAGATTTTGTGATGGAGAATTAGAAAATACTGAAACTGTTTACATCTATTATACCTTAATACAATATGAATATGGTGGATAAATATACTATCGAGACTCATTAGATAATTTGAATTATTACAAATGTATATGAAATATGTGTCATTAAGTAATAATCTTTTAACTTAGTTTCTTAGTGATGAAGTATCCTAAAATTTGGTGATGGAGAAGAAGAAAAATATTGAAATTGTTTACATCTATTATACCATAATACAATATGAATATGGTGAATAAATATACTATCGAGACTCATTAGATAATTTGAATTATTTCAAATGTATAGTTAATATGTGTCATTAAGTAATAGTCTTTTAACATAGTTTCTTAGTGATGAAGTATCCTAAGATTTGGTGATGGAGAATTAGAAAATACTGAAACTGTTTACATCTATTATACCATAATACAATATGAATATGGTTGATAAATATACTAACGAGACTCATTAGATAATTTAAATTATTTCAAATGTATATGGAATATGTGTCAGTAAGTAATAGTCTTTTAACTTAGTTTCTTAGTGATGAAGTAACCTAAGATTTGGTGATGGAGAATTAGAAAATACTGAAACTGTTTACATCTATTATACCATAATACAATATGAATATCGTGAATAAATATACTATCGAGACTAATTAGATAATTTTAATTATTTCAAATGTATATGGAATATGTGTCGTTAAGTAATAGTCTTTTAACTTAGTTTCTTAGTGAAGAAGTAACCTAAAATTTGGTGATGGAGAAGAAGGAAAATACTAAAATTGTTTACATCTATTATACCACAATACAATATGAATATGGTGGATAAATATACTATCTAGACTCATTAGATGATTTGAATTATTTCAAATGTATATATAATATGTGTCATTAAGTAATAGTCTTTTAACTTAGTTTCTTCGTGAAGAAGTAACCTAAAATTTGGTGATGGAAAAGAAGGAAAATACTGAAATTGTTTACATCTATTATACCAAAATACAAAATGAATATGGTAAATAAATATAATATCGAGACTCATTAGATAATTTTAATTATTTCAAATGTATATAGAATATGTGTCATTAAGTAATAGTCTTTTAACTTAGTTTCTTAGTGATGAAGTAACCTAAGATTTGGTGATGGATAATTAGGAAATACTGAAACTGTTTACATCTATTATACCATAATACAATATGAATATGGTGAGTAAATATACTATCGAGACTCATTAGATAATTTGAATTATTTCAAATGTATATGGAATATGTGTGATTAAGTAATAGTCTTTTAACTTAGTTTCTTAGTGATGAAGTAACCTAAGATTTGGTGATGGAGAATTAGAAAATAATGAAACTGTTTACATCTATTATGCCATAATACAACATGAATATGGTGGATAAATATACTATCGATACTCATTAGATAATTTGAATTATTTCAAATGTATATGGAATATGTGTCATTAAGTAATAGTCTTTTAACTTAGTTTCTTAGTGATGAACTAACCTAAGATTTGGTGATGGAGAATTAGAAAATACTGAAACTGTTTACATCTATTATACCATAATACAATATGAATATGGTGAATAAATATACTATCGAGACTCATTAGATAATTTGAATTATTTCAAATGTATATGGAATATGTGTCATTAAGTAATAGTCTTTTCAGTTAGTTTCTTGGTGAAGAAGTAACCTAAAATTTGGTGATGGAAAAGAAGGAAAATACTGAAATTGTTTACGTATATTATACCAAAATACAAAATGAATATGGTGAATAAATATATTATCGAGACTCATTAGATAATTTGAATTATTTCAAATGTATATGGAATATGTGTCATTAAGTAATAGTCTTTTAACTTAGTTTCTTAGTGATGAAGTAACCTAAGATTTGGTGATGGAGAATTAGAAAATACTTAAACTGTTTACATCTATCATACCATAATACAATATGAATATGGTGAATTAATATACTATCGAGACTCATTATATAATTTGAATTATTTCCAATGTATATAAAATATGTGTCATCAATTAATAGTCTTTTAACTTAGATTCTTAGTGATGAAGTAATCTAAAATTTGGTGATGGAGAATTAGAAAATACTGAAACTGTTTATATTTATTATACCATAATCCAATATGAATATGGTAAATAAATATACTATCGACACTCATTAGATGATTTGAATTATTTCAAATGTATATGAAATATGAGTCATTAAGTAATAGTCTTTTAACTTAGTTTCATAGTGATGAAGTATCCTAAAATTTTGTGATGGAGAAGAAGAAAAATATTGAAACTGTTTATATCTATTATACCATAATCCAATATGAATATGGTGAATAAATATACTATCGAGACTCATTAGATGATTTGAATTATTTCAAATGTATATGAAATATGAGTCATTAAGTAATAGTCTTTTAACTTAGTTTCTTAGTGATGAAGTATCCTAAAATTTGGTGATGGAGAAGAAGAAAAATATTGAAATTGTTTACATCTATTATACCATAATACAATATGAATATGGTGAATAAATATACTATCGAGACTCATTAGATAATTTGAATTATTTCAAATGTATATGGAATATGAGTCACTAAGTAATAGTCTTTTAACTTAGTTTCTTAGTGATGAAGTATCCTAAAATTTGGTGATGGAGAAGAAGAAAAATATTGAAATTGTTTACATCTATTATACCATAATACAATATGAATATGGTGAATAAATATACTATCGAGACTCATTAGATAATTTGAATTATTTCAAATGTATATGGAAAATGAGTCATTAAGTAATAGTCTTTTAAGTTAGTTTCTTTGTGATGAAGTATCCTAAGATTTGGTGATAGAGAATTAGAAAATACTGAAACTGTTTACATCTATTATACCATAATACAAATTAATATGGTGGATAAATATACTACCGAGACTCATTAGATAATTTGAATTATTTCAAATGTATATGGAATATGTGTCAGTAAGTAATAGTCTTTTAACTTAGTTTCTTAGTATTGAAGTAACCTAAGATTTGGTGATGGAGAATTAGAAAATACTGAAACTGTTTACATCTATTATACCATAATACAATATGAATATGGTGAATAAATATACTATCGAGACTAATTAGATAATTTGAATTATTTCAAATGTATATGGAATATGTGTTATTAAGTAATAGTCTTTTAACTTAGTTTCTTGGTGAAGAAGTAACCTAAAATTTGGTGATGGAGAAGAAGGAAAATAATAAAATTGTTTACATCTATTATACCACAATACAATATGAATATGGTGGATAAATATACTATCGAGACTCATTAGATGATTTGAATAATTTCAAATGTATATATAATATGTGTCATTAAGTAATAGTCTTTTAACTTAGTTTCTTGGTGAAGAAGTAACCTAAAATTTGGTGATGGAAAAGAAGGAAAATACTGAAATTGTTTACATCTATTATACCAAAATACAATACGAATATGGTGAATAAATATACTATCGAGACTCATTAGATAATTTCAATTATTTCAAATGTATATGGAATATGTGTCATTAAGTAATAGTCTTTTAACTTAGTTTCTTAGTGATGAAGTAACCTAAGATTTGGTGATGGAGAATTAGAAAATACTGAAACTGTTTACATCTATTATACCATAATACAATATGAATATGGTGGGTAAATATACTATTGAGACTCATTAGATAATTTGAATTATTTCAAATGTATATGGAATATGTGTCATTAAGTAATAGTCTTTTAACTTAGTTTCTTAGTGATGAAGTAACCTAAGATTTGGTGATGGAGAATTAGAAAATAATGAAACTGTTTACATGTATTATACCATAATACAATATGAATATGGTGAATAAATATACTATCGAGACTCATTATATAATTTGAATTATTTCCAATGTATATAAAATATGTGTCATCAATTAATAGTCTTTTAACTTAGATTCTTAGTGATGAAGTAATCTAAAATTTGGTGATGGAGAAGAAGAAAATATTGAAATTGTTTACATCTATTATACCATAATACCATATGAATATGGTGAATAAATATACTATCGAGACTCATTATATAATTTGAATTATTTCTAATGTATATGGAATATGTGTCATTAATTAATAGTCTTTTAACTTAGTTTCTTGGTGATGAAGTAACCTAAAAATTTGGTGATGGAGAAGAAGAAAAATATTGAAATTTTTTACATCTACTATACCATAATGCAATATGAATATGGTGAATAAATATACTATCGAGACTCATTAGATAATTTGAATTATTTCAAATGTATATGGAATATGAGTCATTAAGTAATAGTCTTTTAACTTAGTTTCTTAGTGATGAAGTATCCTAAAATTTGGTGATGGAGAATTAGAAAATACTCAAACTGTTTACATCTATTATACCTTAATACAATATGAATATGGTGGATAAATATACTATCGAGACTCATTAGATAATTTGAATTATTTCAAATGTATATGGAATATGAGTCATTAAGTAATAGTCTTTTAACTTAGTTTCTTAGTGATGAAGTATCCTAAGATTTTGTGATGGAGAATTAGAAAATATTGAAATGGTTTACATCTATTATACCATAATACAATATGAATATGGTGGATAAATATACTACCGAGACTCATTAGATAATTTGAATTATTTCAAATGTATAGTGAAGAAGTAACCTAAAATTTGGTGATGGAGAAGAAGGAAAATACTAAAATTGTTTACATCTATTATACCACAATACAATATGAATATGGTGGATAAATATACTATCGAGACTCATTAGATGATTTGAATAATTTCAAATGTATATATAATATGTGTCATTAAGTAATAGTCTTTTAACTTAGTTTCTTGGTGAAGAACTAACCTAAAATTTGGTGATGGAAAATAAGGAAAATACTGAAATTGTTTACATCTATTATACCAAAATACAATATGAATATGGTGAATAAATATACTATCGAGACTCATTAGATAATTTGAATTATTTCAAATGTATATGGAATATGTGTCATTAAGTAATAGTCTTTTAACTTAGTTTCTTAGTGATGAAGTAACCTACAATTTGGTGATGGAGAACTAGAAAATACTGAAACTGTTTACATGTATTATACCATAATACAATATGAATATGGTGAATAAATATACTATCGAGACTCATTAGATAATTTGAATTATTTCAAATGTATATGGAATATGTGTCATTTAGTAATAGTCTTTTAACTTAGTTTCTTAGTGATGAAGTAACCTAAGATTTGGTGATGGAGAATTAGAAAATAATGAAACTGTTTACATCTA
Organism: Vicia faba; assembly: GCA_948472305.1. Classification (NCBI taxonomy): domain Eukaryota; kingdom Viridiplantae; phylum Streptophyta; class Magnoliopsida; order Fabales; family Fabaceae; genus Vicia; species Vicia faba. The sequence continues at coordinate 142,167 of CATIWC010001073.1, forward strand.
TTATACCATAATACAATATGAATATGGTGGGTAAATATACTATCGAGACTCATTAGATAATTTGAATTATTTCAAATGTATATGTAATATGTGTCATTAAGTAATAGTCTTTTAACCTAGTTTCTTAGTGATGAAGTAACCTAAGATTTGGTGATGGAGAATTAGAAAATAATGAAACTGTTTACATCTATTATGCCATAATACAATATGAATATGGTGGATAAATATACTATCGAGACTCATTAGATAATTTGAATTATTTAAAATGTATATGGAATATGTGTCATTAAGTAATAGTCTTTTAACCTAGTTTCTTAGTGATGAAGTAACCTAAGATTTGGTGATGGAGAATTAGAAAATAATGAAACTGTTTATATCTATTATACCATTATCCAATATGAATATGGTGAATAAATATACTATCGAGACTCATTAGATGATTTGAATTATTTCAAATGTATATGGAATATGTGTCATTAAGTAATAGTCTTTTAACTTAGTTTCTTAGTGATGAAGTAACCTAAGATTTGGTGATGGAGAATTAGAAAATACTGAAATTGTTTACATCTATTATACCAAAATACAATATGAATATGGTAAATAAATATACTATCAAGACTCATTAGATAATTTGAATTATTTCAAATGTATATGGAATATGTGTCATTAAGTAATAGTCTTTTAACTTAGTTTCTTAGTGATGAAGTAACCTAAGATTTGGTGATGGAGAATTAGAAAATACTGAAACTGTTTACATCTATTATACTATAATACAATATGAATATTGTGGGTAAATATACTATCGAGACTCATTAGATAATTTGAATTATTTCAAATGTATATGGAATATGTGTCATTAAGTAATAGTCTTTTAACTCAGTTTCTTAGTGATGAAGTAACCTAAGATTTGGTGATGGAAAACTAGAAAATACTGAAACTGTTTACATGTATTATACCATAATACAATATGAATATGGTGAATAAATATACTATCGAGACTCATTAGATAATTTGAATTATTTCAAATGTATATGGAATATGTGTCATTAAGTAATAGTCTTTTAACTAAGTTTCTTAGTGATGAAGTAACCTAAGATTTGGTGATGGAGAATTAGAAAATAATGAAACTGTTTACATCTACCATAATACAATATGAATATGGTGAATAAATATACTATCGAGACTCATTATATAATTTGAATTATTTCCAATGTATATAAAATATGTGTCATCAATTAATAGTCTTTTAACTTAGATTCTTAGTGATGAAGTAATCTAAAATTTGGTGATGGAGAAGAAGAAAATACTGAAATTGTTTACATCTATTTTACCATAATACCATATGAATATGGTGAATAAATATACTATCGGAACTCATTATATAATTTGAATTATTTCTAATGTATATGGAATATGTGTCATTAATTAATAGTCTTTTAACTTAGTTTCTTGGTGAAGAAGTAACCTAAAAATTTGGTGATGGAGAAGAAGGAAAATACTAAAATTGTTTACATCTACTATACCATAATACAATATGAATATGGTGGATAAATATACTATCGAGACTCATTAGATAATTTGAATTATTTCAAATGTATATGTAATATGCGTCATTAAGTAATAGTCTTTTAACTTAGTTTCTTAGTGATGAAGTTACCTAAGGTTTGGTGATGGAGAATTAGAAAATACTGAAACTGTTTACATCTATTATACCTTAATACAATATGAATATGGTGGATAAATATACTATCGAGACTCATTAGATAATTTGAATTATTACAAATATATATGGAATATGTGTCATTAAGTAATAGTATTTTAACTTAGTTTCTTAGTGATGAAGTAAACAAAGATTCGGTGATGGAGAATTAGAAAATACTGAAATTGTTTACATCTATCATACCATAATACAATATGAATATGGTGAATAAATATACTATCGAGACTCATTAGATAATTTAAATTATTTCAAATGTATATGGAATATGTGTCATTAAGTAATAGTCTTTTAACTTAGTTTCTTAGTGATGAATTATCCTAAAATTTGGTGATAGAGAAGAAGAAAAATATTGAAATTCTTTACATCTATTATACCATAATACAATATGAATATGGTGAATAAATATACTATCGAGACTCATTAGATAATTTGAATTATTTCAAATGTATATGAAATATGAGTCATTAAGTAATAGTCTTTTAACTTAGTTTCTTAGTGATGAAGTATCCTAAAATTGGGTGATGGAGAAGAAGAAAAATATTGAAATTGTTTACATCTATTATACCATAATTTAATATGAATAAGGTGAATAAATATACTATCGAGACTCATTAGATAATTTGAATTATTTCAAATGTATATGGAATATGAGTCATTAAGTAATAGTCTTTTAACTTAGTTTCTTGGTGATGAAGTAACCTAAAATTTGGTGATGGAAAAGAAGGAAAATACTAAAATTGTTTACATCTATTATACCAAAATACAAAATGAATATGGTGAATAAATATACTATCGAGACTCATTAGATAATTTGAATTATTTCAAATGTATATGGAATATGTGTCATTAAGTAATAGTATTTTAACTTAGTTTCTTAGTGATGAAGTAACCTAAGATTTGGTGATGGAGAATTAGAAAATACTGAAACTGTTTACATCTATTATACCATAATACAATATGAATATGGTGGGTAAATATACTATCGAGACTCATTAGATAATTTAAATTATTTCAAATGTATATGTAATATGTGTCATTAAGTAATAGTCTTTTAACTTAGTTTCTTAGTGATGAAGTAACCTAAGATTTGGTGATGGAGAATTAGAAAATAATGAAACTGTTTACATCTATTATGCCATAATACAATATGAATATGGTGGATAAATATACTATCGAGACTCATTAGATAATTTGAATTATTTCAAATGTATATGGAATATGTGTCATTAAGTAATAGTCTTTTAACATAGTTTCTTAGTGATGAAGTAACCTAAAATTTGGTGATGGTGAAGAAGAAAAATATTGAAACTGTTTACATCTATTATACCATAATACAATATGAATATGGTGGGTAAATATACTATCGAGACTCATTAGATAATTTCAATTATTTCAAATGTATATAGAATATGTGTCATTAAGTAATAGTCTTTTAACTTAGTTTCTTAGTGATGAAGTAACCTAAGATTTGGTGATGGAGAATTAGAAAATAATGAAACTATTTACATCTATTATGCCATAATACAATATGAATATGGTGGATAAATATACTATCGATACTCATTAGATAATTTGAATTATTTCAAATGTATATGGAATATGTGTCATTAAGTAATAGTCTTTTAACTTAGTTTCTTAGTGATGAACTAACCTAAGATTTGGTGATGGAGAATTATAAAATACTGAAACTGTTTATATCTATTATACCATAATACAATATGAATATGGTGAATAAATATACTATCGAGACTCATTAGATAATTTGAATTATTTCAAATGTATATGGAATATGTGTCATTAAGTAATAGTCTTTTAACTTAGTTTCTTAGTGATGAAGTAACCTAAGATTTGGTGATGGAGAATTAGAAAATACTTAAATTGTTTACATCTATCATACCATAATACAATATGAATATGGTGAATAAATATACTATCGAGACTCATTAGATAATTTAAATTATTACAAATGTATATGGAATATGTGTCATTAAGTAATAGTCTTTTAACTTAGTTTCTTAGTGATTAAGTATCCTAAAATTTTGTGATGGAGAAGAAGAAAAATATTGAAATTGTTTACATCTATTATACCATAATACAATATGAATATGGTGAATAAATATACTATCGATACTCATTAGATAATTTGAATTATTTCAAATGTATATGGAATATGAGTCATTAAGTAATAGTCTTTTAACTTAGTTTCTTAGTGATGAAGTATCCTAAGATTTGGTGATGGAGAAGAAGGAAAATACTAAAATTGTTTACATCTATTATACCACAATACAATATGAATATGGTGGATAAATATACTATCGAGACTCATTAGATGATTTGAATTATTTCAAATGTATATATAATATGTGTCATTAAGTAATAGTCTTTTAACTTAGTTTCTTGGTGAAGAAGTAACCTAAAATTTGGTGATGGAAAAGAAGGAAAATACTGAAATTGTTTACATCTATTATACCAAAATACAAAATGAATATGGTGAATAAATATACTATTGAGACTAATTAGATAATTTGAATTATTTCAAATGTATATGGAATATGTGTCATTAATTAATAGTCTTTTAACTTAGTTTCTTAGTGAAGAAGTAACCTAAAATTTGGTGATGGAGAAGAAGGAAAATACTAAAATTGTTTACATCTATTATACCACAATACAATATGAATATGGTGGATAAATATACTATCGAGACTCATTAGATGATTTTAATTATTTCAAATGTATATATAATATGTGTCATTAAGTAATAGTCTTTTAACTTAGTTTCTTGGTGAAGAAGTAACCAAAAATTTGGTGATGGAAAAGAAGGAAAATACTGAAATTGTTTACATCTATTATACCAAAATACAAAATGAATATGGTGAATAAATATACTATCGAGACTCATTAGATAATTTGAATTATTTCAAATGTATATGGAATATGTGTCATTAAGTAATAGTCTTTTAACTTAGTTTCTTAGTGATGAAGTAACCTAAGATTTGGTGATGGAGAATTAGAAAATACTGAAACTGTTTACATCTATTATACCATAACACAATATGAATATGGTTGTTAAATATACTATCGAGACTCATTAGATAATTTGAATTATTTCAAATGTATATGTAATATGTGTCATTAAGTGATAGTCTTTTAACTTAGTTTCTTAGTGATGAAGTAACCTAAAATTTGGTGATGAAGAAGAAGAAAAATATTGAAATTGTTTACATCTATTATACCATAATACAATATGAATATGGTGAATAAATATACTATCGAGACTCATTAGATAATTTGAATTATTTCAAATGTATATGAAATATGTGTCATTAAGTAATAGTCTTTTAACTTAGTTTCTTAGTGATGAAGTAACCTAAGATTTGGTGATGGAGAATTAGAAAATACTGAAACTGTTTACATCTATTATACCATAATACAATATGAATATGGTGGATAAATATACTATCGAGACTCATTAGATAATTTGAATTATTTCAAATGTATATGGAATATGTGTCATTAAGTAATAATAGTCTTTTAACTTAGATTCTTAGTGATGAAGTAACCTAAGATTTGGTGATGGAGAATTAGAAAATACTGAAACTGTTTATATCTATTATACCAAAATACAATATGAATATGGTGAATAAATATACTATCGAGACTCATTAGATAATTTGAATTATTTCAAATGTATATGAAATATGTGTCATTAAGTAATAGTCTTTTAACTTAGTTTCTTAGTGATGAAGTAACCTAAGATTTGGTGATGGAGAATTAGAAAATACTGAAACTGTTTACATCTATTATACCATAATACAATATGAATATGGTGGATAAATATACTATCGAGACTCATTAGATAATTTGAATTATTTCAAATGTATATGGAATATGTGTCATTAAGTAATAGTCTTTTAACTTAGTTTCTTAGTGATGAAGTAACCTAAGATTCGGTGATGGAGAATTAGAAAATACTTAAATTGTTTACATCTATCATACCATAATACAATATGAATATGGTGAATAAATATACTATCGAGATTCATTAGATAATTTAAATTATTACAAATGTATATGGAATATGTGTCATTAAGTAATAGTCTTTTAACTTAGTTTCTTGGTGAAGAAGTAACCTAAAATTTGGTGATGGAAAAGAAGGAAAATACTGAAATTGTTTACATCTATTATACCATAATACAATATGAATATGGTGAATAAATATACTATCGATACTCATTAGATAATTTGAATTATTTCAAATGTATATGGAATATGAGTCATTAAGTAATAGTCTTTTAACTTAGTTTCTTAGTGATGAAGTATCCTAAGATTTGGTGATGGAGAAGAAGGAAAATACTAAAATTGTTTACATCTATTATACCACAATACAATATGAATATGGTGGATAAATATACTATCGAGACTCATTAGATGATTTGAATTATTTCAAATGTATATATAATATGTGTCATTAAGTAATAGTCTTTTAACTTAGTTTCTTGGTGAAGAAGTAACCTAAAATTTGGTGATGGAAAAGAAGGAAAATACTGAAATTGTTTACATCTATTATACCAAAATACAAAATGAATATGGTGAATAAATATACTATCGAGACTCATTAGATAATTTGAATTATTTCAAATGTATATGGAATATGTGTCATTAAGTAATAGTCTTTTAACTTAGTTTCTTAGTGATGAAGTATCCTAAGATTTGGTGATGGAGAAGAAGGAAAATACTAAAATTGTTTACATCTATTATACCACAATACAATATGAATATGGTGGATAAATATACTATCGAGACTCATTAGATGATTTGAATTATTTCAAATGTATATGGAATATGTGTCATTAAGTAATAGTCTTTTAACTTAGTTTCTTGGTGAAGAAGTAACCTAAAATTTGGTGATGGAAAAGAAGGAAAATACTGAAATTGTTTACATCTATTATACCAAAATACAAAATGAATATGGTGAATAAATATACTATCGAGACTCATTAGATAATTTGAATTATTTCAAATGTATATGGAATATGTGTCGTTAAGTAATAGTCTTTAAACTTAGTTTCTTAGTGATGAAGTAACCTAAAATTTGGTGATGGAGAATTAGAAAATACTGAAACTGTTTACATCTATTATACCACAATACAATATGAATATGGTGGATAAATATACTATCGAGACTCATTAGATGATTTGAATTATTTCAAATGTATATGTAATATGTGTCATTAAGTAATAGTCTTTTAACTTAGTTTCTTAGTGATGAAGTAACCTAAGATTTGGTGATGGAGAATTAGAAAATAATGAAACTGTTTACATCTATTATGCCATAATACAATATGAATATGGTGGATAAATATACTATCGAGACTCATTAGATAATTTGAATAATTTAAAATGTATATGGAATATGTGTCATTAAGTAATAGTCTTTTAACTTAGTTTCTTAGTGATGAAGTAACCTAAGATTTGGTGATGGAGAATTAGAAAATACTGAAACTGTTTATATCTATTATACCATAATCCAATATGAATATGGTGAATAAATATACTATCGAGACTCATTAGATAATTTGAATTATTTCAAATGTATATGGAATATGTGTCATTAAGTAATAGTCTTTTAACTTAGTTTCTTAGTGATGAAGTAACCTAAGATTTGGTGATGGAGAATTAGAAAATACTGAAACTGTTTACATCTATTATACCATAATACAATATGAATATGGTGGATAAATATACTATCGAGACTCATTAGATAATTTGAATTATTTCAAATGTATATGGAATATGTGTCATTAAGTAATAGTCTTTTAACTTAGTTTCTTAGTGATGAAGTAACCTAAGATTCGGTGATGGAGAATTAGAAAATACTGAAATTGTTTACATCTATCATACCATAATACAATATGAATATGGTGAATAAATATACTATCAAAACTTATTAGAAAATTTAAATTATTTCAAATGTATATGGTATATGTGTCATTAAGTAATAGTCTTTTAACTTAATTTCTTAGTGATGAAGTATCCTAAAATTTTGTGATGGAGAAGAAGAAAAATATTGAAATTGTTTACATCTATTATACCATAATACAATATGAATATGGTCAATAAATATACTATCGAGACTCATTAGATAATTTGAATTATTTCAAATGTATATGGAATATGAGTCATTAAGTAATAGTCTTTTAACTTAGTTTCTTAGTGATGAAGTATCTTAAGATTTGGTGATGGAGAAGAAGAAAATACTGAAACTGTTTACATCTATTATACCATAATACAATATGAATATGGTGGGTAAATATACTATCGAGACTCATTAGATAATTTAAATTATTTCAAATGTATATGTAATATGTGTCATTAAGTAATAGTCTTTTAACTTAGTTTCTTAGTGATGAAGTAACCTAAGATTTGGTGATGGAGAATTAGAAAATAATGAAACTGTTTACATCTATTATGCCATAATACAATATGAATATGGTGGATAAATATACTATCGAGACTCATTAGATAATTTGAATTATTTCAAATGTATATGGAATATGTGTCATTAAGTAATAGTCTTTTAACTTAGTTTCTTAGTGATGAAGTAACCTAAGATTTGGTGATGGAGAATTAGAAAATATTGAAACTATTTACATCTATTATGTCATAATACAATATGAATATGGTGGATAAATATACTATCGATACTCATTAGATAATTTGAATTATTTCAAATGTATATGGAATATGTGTCATTAAGTAATAGTCTTTTAACTTAGTTTCTTAGTGATGAACAAACCTAAGATTTGGTGATGGAGAATTAGAAAATACTGAAATTGTTTATATCTATTATACCATAATACAATATGAATATGGTGGATAAATATACTATCGAGACTCATTAGATAATTCGAATTATTTCAAATGTATATGGAATATGTGTCATTAAGTAATAGTCTTTTAAGTTAGTTTCTTAGTGAAGAAGTAACCTAAGATTTGGTGATGGAGAATTAGAAAATACTGAAACTGTTTACATCTATTATACCATAACACAATATGAATATGGTGGATAAATATACTATCGAGACTCATTAGATAATTTGAATTATTTCAAATGTATATGGAATATGTGTCATTAAGTAATAGTCTTTTAACTTAGTTTCTTAGTGATGAAGTATCCTAAAATTTTGTGATGGAGAAGAAGAAAAATATTGAAATTGTTTACATCTATTATACCATAATACAATATGAATATGGTGAATAAATATACTATCGAGACTCATTAGATAATTTGAATTATTTCAAATGTATATGGAATATGAGTCATTAAGTAATAGTCTTTTAACTTAGTTTCTTAATGATGAAGTATCCTAAGATTTGGTGATGGAGAAGAAGAAAATATTGAAACTGTTTACATCTATTATACCATAATACAATATGAATATGGTGGATAAATATACTACCGAGACTCATTAGATAATTTGAATTATTTCAAATGTACATGGAATATGTGTCAGTAAGTAATAGTCTTTTAACTTAGTTTCTTAGTGATGAAGTAACCTAAGATTTGGTGATGGAGAATTAGAAAATACTGAAACTGTTTACATCTATTATACCATAATACAATATGAATATGGTGAATAAATATACTATCGAGACTAATTAGATAATTTGAATTATTTCAAATGTATATGGAATATGTGTCATTAAGTAATAGTCTTTTAACTTAGTTTCTTAGTGAAGAAGTAACCTAAAATTTGGTGATGGAGAAGAAGGAAAATACTAAAATTGTTTACATCTATTATACCACAATACAATATGAATATGGTGGATAAATATACTATCGAGACTCATTAGATGATTTGAATTATTTCAAATGTATATATAATATGTGTCATTAAGTAATAGTCTTTTAACTTAGTTTCTTGGTGAAGAAGTAACCTAAAATTTGGTGATGGAAAAGAAGGAAAATACTGAAATTGTTTACATCTATTATACCATAATACAATATGAATATGGTGAATAAATATACTATCGAGACTCATTAGATAATTTGAATTATTTCAAATGTATATGGAATATGAGTCATTAAGTAATAGTCTTTTAACTTAGTTTCTTAGTGATGAAGTATCCTAAGATTTGGTGATGGAGAAGAAGGAAAATACTAAAATTGTTTACATCTATTATACCACAATACAATATGAATATGGTGGATAAATATACTATCGAGACTCATTAGATGATTTGAATTATTTCAAATGTATATATAATATGTGTCATTAAGTAATAGTCTTTTAACTTAGTTTCTTGGTGAAGAAGTAACCTAAAATTTGGTGATGGAAAAGAAGGAAAATACTGAAATTGTTTACATCTATTATACCAAAATACAAAATGAATATGGTGAATAAATATACTATCGAGACTAATTAGATAATTTGAATTATTTCAAATGTATATGGAATATGTGTCATTAAGTAATAGTCTTTTAACTTAGTTTCTTAGTGATGAAGTAACCTAAGATTTGGTGATGGAGAATTAGAAAATACTGAAACTGTTTACATCTATTATACCATAATACAATATGAACATGGTGGGTAAATATACTATCGAGACTCATTAGATAATTTGAATTATTTCAAATGTATATGTAATATGTGTCATTAAGTAATAGTCTTTTAACTTAGTTTCTTAGTGATGAAGTAACCTAAGATTTGGTGATGGAGAATTAGAAAATAATGAAACTGTTTACATCTATTATGCCATAATACAATATAAATAAGGTGGATAAATATACTATCGAGACTCATTAGATAATTTGAATTATTTAAAATGTATATGGAATATGTGTCATTAAGTAATAGTCTTTTAACTTAGTTTCTTAGTGATGAAGTAACCTAAGATTTGGTGATGGAGAATTAGAAAATACTGAAACTGTTTATATCTATTATACCATAATCCAATATGAGTATGGTGAATAAATATACTATCGAGACTCATTAGATAATTTGAATTATTTCAAATGTATATGGAATATGTGTCATTAAGTAATAGTCTTTTAACTTAGTTTCTTAGTGATGAAGTAACCTAAGATTTGGTGATGGAGAATTAGAAAATACTGAAACTGTTTACATCTATTATACCATAATACAATATGAATATGGTGGATAAATATACTATCGAGACTCATTAGATAATTTGAATTATTTCAAATGTATATGGAATATGTGTCATTAAGTAATAGTCTTTTAACTTAGTTTCTTAGTGATGAAGTAACCTAAGATTCGGTGATGGAGAATTAGAAAATACTGAAATTGTTTACATCTATCAAACCATAATACAATATGAATATGGTGAATAAATATACTATCGAGACTCATTAGATAATTTAAATTATTTCAAATGTATATGGAATATGTGTCATTAAGTAATAGTCTTTTAACTTAATTTCTTAGTGATGAAGTATCCTAAAATTTTGTGATGGAGAAGAAGAAAAATATTGAAATTGTTTACATCTATTATACCATAATACAATATGAATATGGTGAATAAATATACTATCGAGACTCATTAGATAATTTGAATTATTTCAAATGTATATGGAATATGAGTCATTAAGTAATAGTCTTTTAACTTAGTTTCTTAGTGATGAAGTATCCTAAGATTTGGTGATGGAGAAGAAGGAAAATACTAAAATTGTTTACATCTATTATACCACAATACAATATGAATATGGTGGATAAATATACTATCGAGACTCATTAGATGATTTGAATTATTTCAAATGTATATATAATATGTGTCATTAAGTAATAGTCTTTTAACTTAGTTTCTTGGTGAAGAAGTAACCTAAAATTTGGTGATGGAAAAGAAGGAAAATACTGAAATTGTTTACATCTATTATACCAAAATACAAAATGAATATGGTGAATAAATATACTATCGAGACTAATTAGATAATTTGAATTATTTCAAATGTATATGGAATATGTGTCATTAAGTAATAGTCTTTTAACTTAGTTTCTTAGTGAAGAATTAACCTAAATTTTGGTGATGGAGAAGAAGGAAAATACTAAAATTGTTTACATCTATTATACCACAATACAATATGAATATGGTGGATAAATATACTATTGAGACTCATTAGATGATTTGAATTATTTCAAATGTATATATAATATGTGTCATTAAGTAATAGTCTTTTAACTTAGTTTCTTGGTGAAGAAGTAACCTAAAATGTGGTGATGGAAAAGAAGGAAAATACTGAAATTGTTTACATCTATTATACCAAAATACAAAATGAATATGGTGAATAAATATACTATCCAGACTCATTAGATAATTTGAATTATTTCAAATGTATATGGAATATGTGTCATTAAGTAATAGTCTTTTAACTTAGTTTCTTAGTGATGAAGTAACCTAAGATTCGGTGATGGAGAATTAGAAAATACTTAAATTGTTTACATCTATCATACCATAATACAATATGAATATGGTGAATAAATATACTATCGAGACTCATTAGATAATTAAAATTATTACAAATGTATATGGAATATGAGTCATTAAGTAATAGTCTTTTAACTTAGTTTCTTAGTGATGAAGTATCCTAAGATTTGGTGATGGAGAAGAAGGAAAATACTAAAATTGTTTACATCTATTATACCACAATACAATATGAATATGGTGGATAAATATACTATCGAGACTCATTAGATGATTTGAATTATTTCAAATGTATATATAATATGAGTCATTAAGTAATAGTCTTTTAACTTAGTTTCTTGGTGAAGAAGTAACCTAAAATTTGGTGATGGAAAAGAAGGAAAATACTGAAATTGTTTACATCTATTATACCAAAATACAAAATGAATATGGTGAATAAATATACTATCGAGACTAATTAGATAATTTGAATTATTTCAAATGTATATGGAATATGTGTCATTAAGTAATAGTCTTTTAACTTAGTTTCTTAGTGAAGAAGTAACCTAAAATTTGGTGATGGAGAAGAAGGAAAATACTAAAATTGTTTACATCTATTATACCACAATACAATATGAATATGGTGGATAAATATACTATCGAGACTCATTAGATGATTTTAATTATTTCAAATGTATATATAATATGTGTCATTAAGTAATAGTCTTTTAACTTAGTTTCTTGGTGAAGAAGTAACCTAAAATTTGGTGATGGAAAAGAAGGAAAATACTGAAATTGTTTACATCTATTATACCAAAATACAAAATGAATATGGTGAATAAATATACTATCCAGACTCATTAGATAATTTGAATTATTTCAAATGTATATGGAATATGTGTCATTAAGTAATAGTCTTTTAACTTAGTTTCTTAGTGATGAAGTAACCTAAGATTTGGTGATGGAGAATTAGAAAATACTGAAACTGTTTACATCTATTATACCATAATACAATATGAACATGGTGGGTAAATATACTATCGAGACTCATTAGATAATTTTAATTATTTCAAATGTATATGCAATATGTGTCATTAAGTAATAGTCTTTTAACTTAGTTTCTTAGTGATGAAGTAACCTAAGATTTGGTGATGGAGAATTAGAAAATAATGAAACTGTTTACATCTATTATGCCATAATACAATATAAATACGGTGGATAAATATACTATCGAGACTCATTAGATAATTTGAATTATTTAAAATGTATATGGAATATGTGTCATTAAGTAATAGTCTTTTAACTTAGTTTCTTAGTGATGAAGTAACCTAAGATTTGGTGATGGAGAATTAGAAAATACTGAAACTGTTTATATCTATTATACCATAATCCAATATGAGTATGGTGAATAAATATACTATCGAGACTCATTAGATAATTTGAATTATTTCAAATGTATATGGAATATGTGTCATTAAGTAATAGTCTTTTAACTTAGTTTCTTAGTGATGAAGTAACCTAAGATTTGGTGATGGAGAATTAGAAAATACTGAAACTGTTTACATCTATTATACCATAATACAATATGAATATGGTGGATAAATATACTATCGAGACTCATTAGATAATTTGAATTATTTCAAATGTATATGGAATATGTGTCATTAAGTAATAGTCTTTTAACTTAGTTTCTTAGTGATGAAGTAACCTAAGATTCGGTGATGGAGAATTAGAAAATACTGAAACTGTTTACATCTATCAAACCATAATACAATATGAATATGGTGAATAAATATACTATCGAGACTCATTAGATAATTTAAATTATTTCAAATGTATATGGAATATGTGTCATTAAGTAATAGTCTTTTAACTTAATTTCTTAGTGATGAAGTATCCTAAAATTTTGTGATGGAGAAGAAGAAAAATATTGAAATTGTTTACATCTATTATACCATAATACAATATGAATATGGTGAATAAATATACTATCGAGACTCATTAGATAATTTGAATTATTTCAAATGTATATGGAATATGAGTCATTAAGTAATAGTCTTTTAACTTAGTTTCTTAGTGATGAAGTATCCTAAGATTTGGTGATGGAGAAGAAGGAAAATACTAAAATTGTTTACATCTATTATACCACAATACAATATGAATATGGTGGATAAATATACTATCGAGACTCATTAGATGATTTGAATTATTTCAAATGTATATATAATATGTGTCATTAAGTAATAGTCTTTTAACTTAGTTTCTTGGTGAAGAAGTAACCTAAAATTTGGTGATGGAAAAGAAGGAAAATACTGAAATTGTTTACATCTATTATACCAAAATACAAAATGAATATGGTGAATAAATATACTATCGAGACTAATTAGATAATTTGAATTATTTCAAATGTATATGGAATATGTGTCATTAAGTAATAGTCTTTTAACTTAGTTTCTTAGTGAAGAAGTAACCTAAAATTTGGTGATGGAGAAGAAGGAAAATACTAAAACTGTTTATATCTATTATACCATAATCCAATATGAATATGGTGAATAAATATACTATCGAGACTCATTAGATGATTTGAATTATTTCAAATGTATATATAATATGTGTCATTAAGTAATAGTCTTTTAACTTAGTTTCTTGGTGAAGAAGTAACCTAAAATGTGGTGATGGAAAAGAAGGAAAATACTGAAAGTGTTTACATCTATTATACCAAAATACAAAATGAATATGGTGAATAAATATACTATCGAGACTCATTAGATAATTTGAATTATTTCAAATGTATATGGAATATGTGTCATTAAGTAATAGTCTTTTAACTTAGTTTCTTAGTGATGAAGTAACCTAAGATTTGGTGATGGAGAATTAGAAAATACAGAAACTGTTTACATCTATTATACCATAATACAATATGAATATGGTGGGTAAATATACTATCGAGACTCATTAGATAATTTGAATTATTTCAAATGTATATGTAATATGTGTCATTAAGTAATAGTCTTTTAACTTAGTTTCTTAGTGATGAAGTAACCTAAGATTTGGTGATGGAGAATTAGAAAATAATGAAATTGTTTACATCTATTATGCCATAATACAATATGAATATGGTGGATAAATATACTATCGAGACTCATTAGATAATTTGAATTATTTAAAATGTATATATAATATGTGTCATTAAGTAATAGTCTTTTAACTTAGTTTTTTAGTGATGAAGTAACCTAAGATTTGGTGATGGAGAATTAGAAAATACTGAAACTGTTTACATCTATTATACCATAATACAATATGAATATGGTGGATAAATATACTATCGAGACTCATTAGATAATTTGAATTATTTCAAATGTATATGGAATATGTGTCATTAAGTAAAAGTCTTTTAACTTAGTTTCTTAGTGATGAAGTAACCTAAGATTCGGTGATGGAGAATTAGAAAATACTGAAATTGTTTACTTCTATCATACCATAATACAATATGAATATGGTGAATAAATATACTATCGAGACTCATTAGATAATTTAAATTATTTCAAATGTATATGGAATATGTGTCATTAAGTAATAGTCTTTTAACTTAGTTTCTTCGTGATGAATTATCCTAAGATTTGGTGATGGAGAATTAGAAAATACTGAAATTGTTTACATCTATCATACCATAATACAATATGAATATGGTGAATAAATATACTATCGAGACTCATTAGATAATTTAAATTATTTCAAATGTATATGGAATATGTGTCATTAAGTAATAGTCTTTTAACTTAGTTTCTTAGTGATGAAGTATCCTAAAATTTGGTGATGGAGAAGAAGAAAAATATTGAAATTGTTTACATCTATTATACCATAATACAATATGAATAGGGTGAATAAATATACTATCGAGACTCATTAGATAATTTGAATTATTTCAAATGTATATGGAATATGAGTCATTAAGTAATAGTCTTTTAACTTAGTTTCTTAGTGATGAAGTATCCTAAGATTTGGTGATGGAGAAGAAGGAAAATACTAAAATTGTTTACATCTATTATACCATAATACAATATGAATATGGTTAATAAATATACTATCGAGACTCATTAGATGATTTGAATTATTTCAAATGTATATATAATATGTGTCATTAAGTAATAGTCTTTTAACTTAGTTTCTTGGTGAAGAAGTAACCTAAAATTTGGTGATGGAAAAGAAGGAAAATACTGAAAGTGTTTACATCTATTATACCAAAATACAAAATGAATATGGTGAATAAATATACTACCGAGACTAATTAGATAATTTGAATTATTTCAAATGTATATGGAATATGTGTTATTAAGTAATAGTCTTTTAACTTAGTTTCTTAGTAAAGAAGTAACCTAAATTTTTGTGATGGAGAAGAAGGAAAATACTAAAATTGTTTACATCTATTATACCACAATACAATATGAATATGGTGGATAAATATACTATCGAGACTCATTAGATGATTTGAATAATTTCAAATGTATATATAATATGTGTCATTAAGTAATAGTCTTTTAACTTAGTTTCTTGGTGAAGAAGTAAACTAAAATTTGGTGATGGAAAAGAAGGAAAATACTGAAATTGTGTACATCTATTATACCAAAATACAATATGAATATGGTGAATAAATATACTATCGAGACTCATTAGATAATTTGAATTATTTCAAATGTATATGGAATATGTGTCATTAAGTAATAGTCTTTTAACTTAGTTTCTTAGTGATGAAGTAACCTAAGATTTGGTGATGGAGAATTAGAAAATACTGAAACTGTTTACATCTATTATACCATAATACAATATGAATATGGTGGGTAAATATACTATCGAGACTCATTAGATAATTTGAATTATTACAAATGTATATGGAATATGTGTCATTAAGTAATAGTCTTTTAACTTAGTTTCTTAGTGATGAAGTAACCTAAGATTTGGTGATGGAAAACTAGAAAATACTGAAACTGTTTACATGTATTATACCATAATACAATATGAATATGGTGAATATATATACTATCGAGACTCATTAGATAATTTGAATTATTTCAAATGTATATGGAATATGTGTCATTAAGTAATAGTCTTTTAACTTAGTTTCTTAGTGATGAAGTAACCTAAGATTTGGTGATGGAGAATTAGAAAATAATGAAACTGTTTACATCTACCATAATACAATATGAATATGGTGAATAAATATACTATCGAGACTCAATATATAATTTGAATTATTTCAAATGTATAGTGAATATGTGTCATTAAGTAATAGTCTTTTAACATAGTTTCTTAGTGATGAAGTAACCTAAAATTTGGTGATGGAGAAGAAGAAAAATATTGAAATTATTTACATCTATTATACCATAATACAATATGAATATGGTAGATAACTGTACTATCGAGAATCATTAGATAATTTGAATTATTTCAAATGTATATGGAATATGTGTCATTAAGTAATAGTCTTTTAACTTAGTTTCTTAGTGATGAAGTAACCTAAGATTTAGTGATGGAGAATTAGAAAATACTGAAACTGTTTACATCTATTATACCATAATACAATATGAATATGGTGGATAAATATACTATCGAGATTCATTATATAATTTGAATTATTTCTAATGTATATGGAATATGTGTCATTAATTAATAGCCTTTTAACTTAGTTTCTTGGTGAAGAAGTAACCTAAAAATTTGGTGATGGAGAAGAAGGAAAATACTGAAATTGTTTACATCTACTATACAATAATACAATATGAATATGGTGGAAAAATATACTATCGAGACTCATTAGATAATTTGAATTATTTCAAATGTATATGGAATATGTGTCATTAAGTAATAGTCTTTTAACTTAGTTTCTTAGTGATGAAGTAACCTATGATTTGGTGATGGAGAATTAGAAAATACTGAAACTGTTTACATCTATTATACCATAATACAATATGAATATGGTGGATAAATATACTATCGAGACTCATTAGATAATTTGAATTATTTCAAATGTTTATGGAATATGTGTCATTAAGTAATAGTCTTTTAACATAGTTTCTTAGTGATGAAGTAACCTAAAATTTGGTGATGGAGAAGAAGAAAAATGTTGAAATTGTTTACATCTATTATACCATAATACAATATGAATATGGTGGATAAATATACTATCGAGACTCATTAGATAATTTGAATTATTTCAAATGTATATGGAATATGTGTCATTAAGTAATAGTCTTTTAACTTAGTTTCTTAGTGATGAAGTAACCTAAAATTTGGTGATGGAGAATTAGAAAATACTGAAACTGTTTACATCTATTATACCATAATACAGTATGAATATGGTGAATAAATATACTATCGAGACTCATTAGATAATTTGAATTATTTCAAATGTATATAAAATATGTGTCATCAATTAATAGTCTTTTAACTTAGTTTCTTAGTGATGAAGTAACATAAAATTTGGTGATGGAGAAGAAGAAAATACTGAAATTGTTTACATCTATTATATCATAATACCATATGAATATGGTGAATAAATATACTATCGAGACTCATTATATAATTTGAATTATTTCTAATGTATATGGAATGTGTGTCATTACTTAATAGTCTTTTAACTTAGTTTCATGGTGAAGAAGTAACCTAAAAATTTGGTGATGGAGAATTAGAAAATACTGAAACTGTTTACATCTATTATACCATAATACAATATGAATATGGTGGATAAATATGCTATTGAGACTCATTAGATATTTTGAATTATTTCAAATGTATATGGAATATGTGTCATTAAGTAATAGTCTTTTAACTTAGTTTCTAAGTGATGAAGTAACCTAAAATTTGGTGATGGAGAAGAAGAAAAATGTTGAAATTTTATACATCTATTATACCATAATACAATATGAATATGGTGAATAAATATACTATCGAGACTCATTATATAATTTGAATTATTTTCAATGTATATAAAATATGTGTCATCAATTAATAGTCTTTTAACTTAGTTTCTTAGTGATGAAGTAACCTAAAATTTAGTGATGGAGAAGAAGAAAATACTAAAATTGTTTACATCTATTATACCATAATACAATATGAATATGGTGAATAAATATACTATTGAAACTCATTATATAATTTGAATTATTTATAATGTATATGGAAATGGTGTCATTAATTAATAGTCTTTTAACTTAGTTTCTTGGTGAAGAAGTAACCTAAAATTTTGTGATGGAGAAGAAGGAAAATACTGAAATTGTTTACGTCTATTATACCATAATACAATATGAATATGGTGGATAAATATACTATCGATACTCATTAGATAATTTGAAATATTTCAAATGTATATGGAATATGTGTCATTAAGTAATAGTGTTTTAACTTAGTTTCTTAGTGATGAAGTAACCTAAGATTTGGTGATGGAGAATTAGAAAATACTGAAACTGTTTACATCTATTATACCATAATACAATATGAATATGGTGGATAAATATACTATCGAGATTCATTATATAATTTGAATTATTTCTAATGTATATGGAATATGTGTCATTAATTAATAGTCTTTTAACTTAGTTTCTTGGTGAAGAAGTAACCTAAAAATTTGGTGATGGAGAAGAAGGAAAATACTGAAATTGTTTACATCTACTATACAATAATACAATATGAATATGGTGGAAAAATATACTATCGAGACTCATTAGATAATTTGAATTATTTCAAATGTATATGGAATATGTGTCATTAAGTAATAGTCTTTTAACTTAGTTTCTTAGTGATGAAGTAACCTATGATATGGTGATGGAGAATTAGAAAATACTGAAACTGTTTACATCTATTATACCATAATACAATATGAATATGGTGGATAAATATACTATCGAGACTCATTAGATAATTTGAATTATTTCAAATGTTTATGGAATATGTGTCATTAAGTAATAGTCTTTTAACATAGTTTCTTAGTGATGAAGTAACCTAAAATTTGGTGATGGAGAAGAAGAAAAATGTTGAAATTGTTTACATCTATTATACCATAATACAATAGGAATATGGTGGATAAATATACTATCGAGACTCATTAGATAATTTGAATTATTTCAAATGTATATGGAATATGTGTCATTAAGTAATAGTCTTTTAACTTAGTTTCTTAGTGATGAAGTAACCTAAAATTTGGTGATGGAAAATTAGAAAATACTGAAACTGTTTACATCTATTATACCATAATACAGTATGAATATGGTGAATAAATATACTATCGAGACTCATTAGATAATTTGAATTATTTCAAATGTATATAAAATATGTGTCATCAATTAATAGTCTTTTAACTTAGTTTCTTAGTGATGAAGTAACATAAAATTTGGTGATGGAGAAGAAGAAAATACTGAAATTGTTTACATCTATTATATCATAATACCATATGAATATGGTGAATAAATATACTATCGAGACTCATTATATAATTTGAATTATTTCTAATGTATATGGAATATGTGTCATTACTTAATAGTCTTTTAACTTAGTTTCTTGGTGAAGAAGTAACCTAAAAATTTGGTGATGGAGAATTAGAAAATACTGAAACTGTTTACATCTATTATACCATAATACAATATGAATATGGTGGATAAATATACTATTGAGACTCATTAGATATTTTGAATTATTTCAAATGTATATGGAATATGTGTCATTAAGTAATAGTCTTTTAACTTTGTTTCTAAGTGATGAAGTAACCTAAAATTTGGTGATGGAGAATTAGAAAATACTGAAACTGTTTACATCTATTATACCATAATACAATATGAATATGGTGGATAAATATACTATCGAGACTCATTAGATAATTTGAATTATTTCAAATGTATATGGAATATGTGTCATTAAGTAATAGTCGTTTAACTTAGTTTCTTAGTGATGAAGTAACCTAAGATTTGGTGACGGAGAATTAGAAAATACTGAAACAGTTTACATCTATTATACCATAATACAATTTGAATATGGTGAATAAATATACTATCGAGACTCATTAGATAATTTGAATTATTTCAAATATATATGGAATATGTGTCATTAAGTAATAGTCTTTTAACTTAGTTTCTTAGTGATGAAGTAAACTAAGATTTGGTGATGGAGAATTAGAAAATACTGAAACTGTTTACATCTATTATACCATAATACAATCTGAATATGGTGGATAAATATACTATCGAGACTCATTAGATAATTTTAATTATTTTAAAAAGTATATGGAATATGTGTCATTAAGTAATAGTCTTTTAACCTAGTTTCTTAGTGATGAAATAACCTAAGATTTGGTGATGGAGAATAAGAAAATACTGAAATTGTTTACATCTATTATACCATAATACAGTATGAATATGGTGAATAAATATACTATCGAGACTCATTAGATAATTTGAATTATTTTCCATGTATATGAAATATGTGTCATCAATTAATAGTCTTTTAACTTAGTTTCTTAGTGATGAAGTAACCTAAAATTCTGTGATGGAGAAGAAGAAAATACTGAAATTGTTTACTTCTATCATACCATAATACAATATGAATATGGTGAATAAATATACTATCGAGACTCATTAGATAATTTAAATTATTTCAAATGTATATGGAATATGTGTCATTAAGTAATAGTCTTTTAACTTAGTTTCTTAGTGATGAATTATCCTAAAATTTGGTGATGGAGAAGAAGAAAAATATTGAAATTGTTTACATCTATTATACCATAATACAATATGAATATGGTGAATAAATATACTATCGAGACTCATTAGATAATTTGAATTATTTCAAATGTATATTAAATATAAGTCATTAAGTAATAGTCTTTTAACTTAGTTTCTTAGTGATGAAGTATCCTAAAATTTGGTGATGGAGAAGAAGAAAAATATTGAAATTGTTTACATCTATTATACCATAATACAATATGAATAGGGTGAAAAAATATACTATCGAGACTCATTAGATAATTTGAATTATTTCAAATGTATATGAAATATAAGTCATTAAGTAATAGTCTTTTAACTTAGTTTCTTAGTGATGAAGTATCCTAAAATTTGGTGAAGGAGAAGAAAAAAAATACTAAAATTGTTTACATCTACTATACAATAATACAATATGAATATGGTGGAAAGATATACTATCGAGACTCATTAGATAATTTGAATTATTTCAAATGTATATGGAATATGTGTCATTAAGTAATAGTCTTTTAACTTAGTTTCTTAGTGATGAAGTAACCTATGATTTGGTGATGGAGAATTAGAAAATACTGAAACTGTTTACATCTATTATACCATAATACAATATGAATATGGTGGATAAATATACTATCAAGACTCATTAGATAATTTGAATTATTTCAAATGTTTATGGAATATGTGTCATTAAGTAATAGTCTTTTAACATAGTTTCTTAGTGATGAAGTAACCTAAAATTTGGTGATGGAGAAGAAGAAAAATGTTGAAATTGTTTACATCTATTATACCATAATACAATATGAATATGGTGGATAAATATACTATCGAGACTCATTAGATAATTTGAATTATTTCAAATGTATATGGAATATGTTGTAAGTGCCTTCGTTTAGGATTGGCTCATTTCTTGTAAAACAAATAGTAACAACAATAATGTAATGTAATGTACAATAGGAACAGCCTGAAAATCCTATTGTAAATGCCTAAACATGTTCTGGAACAACATGTCTCAAGAGATGTCATAACATCATACCAGATATCAAGCTACTGAACTGTCAAGTCTGATGCAGTTCTGTTCCTGAAGTTATGCAGAATATTCTGCCAAATAGAATGCATAACAAGTAGCGAAAATTGAAGGCATATGTGAAGCCCTAGAAGATTCAATCAGAAGCTAAGGATAAGGAGAAAAGCTCGATTGAAGACCTAACTTACAACAGAAGTTTTCTGCTTACTTTATGCAGGTCGTTAAAACTGCATTGCTGTCATATGAAGGCCCAAATCCAGTTGGGTAAAAAGGGTTATAAATAGAAGTATTGTAACCTAATTTAAGAGAGCTGTGTATTGACAAGATGCTATCATTAGGGCTAGTTTTGTTGTGAACCACCCGGGCTGTGGGATGGTCACTATACTCCTTGAAACCTGTAGGTTAGAGGATGTATGCATTGTACTTGATTGAAGCTTTTAAGCATGATCAAGTTGTGTAATGGAAGTGTATCTTCTGAACAGTTTATGTACTGTAGAAAGTAATCACTGCGGTGATTGAGGGGGAGTGAGAGGGTTCTCATATCTAGGATTGGATCTTAGGTAAAAGTGTCATTGGGTAGTGATTAAGTGAGAAGGCTGTCAACGGGTGTGTTGGCTGTAGGGTCTTTGAATTGATACTACTAATAGTGAACTTTATCCCTGGCTTGGAAGCCTCCAGATGTAGGTTGGTTGAACCGAACTGGGTGAACAATTCTGTGTGTTATTTACTTTCTGCATTGGTTATTTGTTTGATGTCACAGCATTCCTCATGACATCAGTGTATATGATTAACCTTAACTGTTCTAAACTTCAGGAAATCAGAACCTGCGTTTGTCAAAGGTGTTGCAGGTTCTGGTATGATAGTTCAGTGTCTGTTGTAGAACAGATATCAAAAGTACCGCATATTCTACCTGTACAGCGCTTAATGTCAGTTCAGATGTCTTAACATTCCATTAGACATCCTGAGTCTGTGACATACCAGGAATTTCAATTGGTATCAGAGCAGGCATCCTGTCTGTCTCTGGATGAGATCCATGGGGGATACTTTCCGGTTATGTACAAGGTAGAATATTGTTTGAACCAGTAGTGTTTATATTGTTTGGTCCCTAGGAGTGGAGGATGGACCAATTTGGGAGAAACTAGATGAAAGTGTTTGAACAAATTCAAAGACCTCATGCGGGAGTGAAGATTTTGGAGTGCATTGTTCAACCTGTATTCAGCACAAAGAAGAATATTATCAAAACCTTCATGCGGGAGTGAAGATATTGATAAGGTATCATCTGTGTGTATAAAGCTTCCTTTTAACAGGGCTGTAGAGTTGGGTCTAGAAAGTTGCTTGGTGAAGAAGCAAACAACTTGTAGGATTGATTTATTTTCAATCCTTATGTGTCATGCTTGCTATATGGAGTAAGCATTGTGTAGGTTCTGTTGAAGTACTGCTATTCCGCTGCATGGCTTCTGATACAACCCCTAAAGTGAAAGAAGAACTCTAGGGTTATTATTTTCAACAGAATTTATAAGCAGATTTTGCAATCTATCAATAATGTCAAAGATACTTGAGATTTCCTCAAGTCCACTCATAAAGGCATTTATTATTAGTGTTGATGAGTATCAATTGATCAATGATTCTCATATACATCTACAAGCTGCTTGAAGATTATCAAGGATGATGTGTTCCAAGGAGATGGAACTGATATGCCTAAGGATGTTAAAACATCATGCAACTGCCAGTTGAAGAACAGATGTTCTGGGTGCTAAACACATGTAGTGTGAGTACATATGTTTGGAACCTACTCCTGATCTGGAAGAGGAGACATCTGTTTTGAAATAATTGATCAGGACACGATCAACAGGTCATCTACTCCAGCTGTGAGTTTAAGGGAGTATATGTACTGAGCTTAATGCACTTAAAAGGACTTTAAAGCTGTAATTTCCAGGTTTCCCCTCATGTGATGGATGATGGAACATCATTTCTGTGTCTTCAGCCAAGTAAATATGCTTAGCAAGTATGAAGAAGTAATCAGTCAGGATCATCTAGTATGATTAGATAATTCTAAGCAGAATATTTATGTGATAAATATGTGGAAATCAGAATCAAAAGTTCTAAAGCTTGTGATGAAAAAGGATGTACAACATCACAACTGTTGAAGACATCAGTTGTTGAGGAAAGACAGATAAGTTCTAGACTTATTGAACATCCTCATGAGTGATAATGAAGTTTCTTCTAGTACAAGTTACAGAATGTGGCAATCTGAAACTTGTACAGCAAGCAAACTAAGGACTCTTAATTTGAAACCTGTTGCAAATTCCAAATAAATAGTACTTACTATGTGTCTAAAGTAAAGAGCTCAACAATGTATCCATAAAGAGGGAAGTTGGATAACATTTTGTTCAGAGGCAGTAGTATGATCAAGCTGATGTGAAAGGGAGTTCATCTTACCTTGTTCCATAAAGAGGGAAGTTGTAAGATGCTTGAGTTTATTTCTCATGATCTTAGTGATTTCCAAGGAGGATAGGAATAAGAACAGGTTATGTGGTTGTTATGGGTCTGATCATAAAGGATGATTAGCTTCTAGTGTACTCTTGTATCCCCTACAAGAAAAGTGTGCTTTGATTGCAATGGATGTTCATCCAAAACCATAGTATAAGCCAGGCTCATATGGTTGGGATCAATGTTGCAACATCATCTCAAACGAAGGGCCTCTTCAGCAAAGGAAGCTTGTAAGGACCAGTTGGTTCTTCATGCATGGAGCAGAAGATTGTTAGAATAAATATCCTTCCTTGAGAAGGTGGCTTAATCTAACTAATAATGAATACTTTGACGGGAGACTAAGTATTCATTAGGATCTTGCATAAAGATATATATATGCACTTTGATGGGAGACTAAGTGTTTGTATAATATGCATGCAAGGCTGTATTCTGAACCTATTTCTCAGAACTTGGTAGAGAGTTTATTTCTCTCTAGGGTATTCTGGTGAGTAATTATTGCTGAAGATGAAGATCATACCTTTCATATGGGGAATATAAAAGGGCATCAATTCCCCGAATGTTAACTTCAGAACCCAAGCAGATAGGTTCTGATGTCCCAGATGATGCTGTAAAATCATTATTGTTAGAAGTCTGTGGCAGAGACTTGGGACTGTGAATCTTAATATTCTATCGCCTCATTCAGAAGTGGCAGTTCTATTGTTGGTTTGGAATAAGTAGATTCTACTTGTGTTTAAGAGTAGTATGCTTAACAATGCATAACTACTGTTGTGGTCTGAAGAATTTGCTAGTGTCAGCAACTACTAGTAAATATATTATACAGAAGGATGACATGATCAACTTTTTGATTAAAGGATAATCCTTCTAGAAAATATGAATCTTAGTAAAGCTTGTAAGCACACTAAGAAGGTTGGAGGTTGGTTTCAGACTATGGCTACATGATTTCTCAGCCATCCAGAGAGTCATGATAAGTGTGGAAGTGCAAGGGCATGAATCAGAGATGTCCTTACTATTCTAAGACTAGTTCAGGGTGCTTGAAGTTACCACCTCAGAGCTAGTGCTACTGGTTTTCACGCTATTGTTTTGATTGGCCTTAACAAGGGGAGTCACTGAGTGTTGCACTTTCCCCAATTACAATATACATTGAAGGGAGACTTTGTATATGTATTGTTGGACTTAATCTGAAGATCAGAAGTCAGAAGAGGACGGTGGTATGCTGATGTTTATGTGAACTTCTAAGTGTAGTCATGGATAATGTCTCAACATCAGGAGATTGAAGAATTGCTCTTGTTATCTGTCTGGGTTTAGGAAGAAAATCTAAGAGATTCTTAAAAGTATCATAAGTGGCAGTTTTGATACTTTTGGAGCAATTTGGAAGATTCAGATCTTATCAATAGCAACTTGGTCTGGCATATCAGAAATGCTATTGTGGTAAAGACTTCACTAGCTCTAGCAACTACTAGTGAATGGAAGATCAGAAGAAGTAAATCAGATTAAGAAATCTGATATATTCAGCATATGTTCAAGGGGTTCTTTTACTACAAGAAATAGAAGTGGCATCTAAATTTTGTGTATTAGAACTAATCTGTGATGTCTTGTGAAGCATTTTGGAGTCTTCTGGTTTATTCCCTCCTTCCTTATTTTGCTGTCTGGAAGAAGGTAGAAAGTAATTGTGTTGGATCTCAGCAACACTTAAGAAAGCATGATTGATGGACATGCTTAAGGCTACTAGTCTCTAGCTACTAGCTGTTTAAAGTGTCCCTCTCTGTGCCTAACTGAGAGAAGTAAAAAGAAGGCTGCTATTATTGAAGAATGTAAGGTAATGTCTAAGTAAGTGTCATGACATTACCAACGACATTGCAACCTTGGGGAAATCAAGAAGAATACGTGGAAAATAACTTCACCACGTAATTGTAGCTATTCAGGAGCTATATTTGGTATTATGTTTCCTAAAAAGTCGGTCAAAGGCTGATTTTATTCAGGAATTGCTTTGACCTAAACTTATGCATGTATTAGGACTGGTTCTTTTGGCAGAAACAAACAAATGCGTCTAAATTTCATGCACAGTCAGTCTGAAATATGAAACAACTTTAACAGGTATCCTTGACCAAGATTTTATATTGGCATCTTCTTGAACCTATTATCTCCTTATATAACCTCATGTCACACATTCTTTTCTCTCACAACCATCATGGGGTTTGTACGGATCTGGGAAAACTGTTCTTGGATCTGGTTTTGTGAGGGCTTTCTTTGTCAATTTTTGGCCAAAAAGGGGGAGAAAGGAGTACTATTTGACATTGTCCTCGTTGCAGCAGCTACTCAAAATTTTGATCACAAAGACTTGTCACAAATTCAGCAGAAATTCAAATGGCGTGAATTTCTTTGTGACTTGTGATCTGAGTTATGAACACAGTTGTGACCTGTGTTCTGAGTTACAAGGGAGATATTCTGGTCACTCCTTAAGGGTTCTCGGATGCCTCTGAAAGGATAGTTTATCTCCCACGGACATCTTTCTCCACCACCAATGACAAGAAATGGTTCGTGGTCTAAAAGGGAATGAGGTGCATCCTCTTCCTCCTGTGCTTCAAGAGGTCCTGGATGGTTAGTGTGGTTACAACCAAAGATGTCAAGACACCCTTCTGTGTGTATCCTGAAAACTTTTATTTTCTATTGTTGTATTTGTTTTAGCCAAAATTTGCCAAAGGGGGAGATTGTAAGTGCCTTCGTTTAGGATTGGCTCATTTCTTGTAAAACAAATAGTAACAACAATAATGTAATGTAATGTACAATAGGAACAGCCTGAAAATCCTATTGTAAATGCCTAAACATGTTCTGGAACAACATGTCTCAAGAGATGTCATAACATCATACCAGATATCAAGCTACTGAACTGTCAAGTCTGATGCAGTTCTGTTCCTGAAGTTATGCAGAATATTCTGCCAAATAGAATGCATAACAAGTAGCGAAAATTGAAGGCATATGTGAAGCCCTAGAAGATTCAATCAGAAGCTAAGGATAAGGAGAAAAGCTCGATTGAAGACCTAACTTACAGCAGAAGTTTTCTGCTTACTTTATGCAGGTCGTTAAAACTGCATTGCTGTCATATGAAGGCCCAAATCCAGTTGGGTAAAAAGGGTTATAAATAGAAGTATTGTAACCTAATTTAAGAGAGCTGTGTATTGACAAGATGCTATCATTAGGGCTAGTTTTGTTGTGAACCACCCGGGCTGTGGGATGGTCACTATACTCCTTGAAACCTGTAGGTTAGAGGATGTATGCATTGTACTTGATTGAAGCTTTTAAGCATGATCAAGTTGTGTAATGGAAGTGTATCTTCTGAACAGTTTATGTACTGTAGAAAGTAATCACTGCGGTGATTGAGGGGGAGTGAGAGGGTTCTCATATCTAGGATTGGATCTTAGGTAAAAGTGTCATTGGGTAGTGATTAAGTGAGAAGGCTGTCAACGGGTGTGTTGGCTGTAGGGTCTTTGAATTGATACTACTAATAGTGAACTTTATCCCTGGCTTGGAAGCCTCCAGATGTAGGTTGGTTGAACCGAACTGGGTGAACAATTCTGTGTGTTATTTACTTTCTGCATTGGTTATTTGTTTGATGTCACAGCATTCCTCATGACATCAGTGTATATGATTAACCTTAACTGTTCTAAACTTCAGGAAATCAGAACCTGCGTTTGTCAAAGGTGTTGCAGGTTCTGGTATGATAGTTCAGTGTCTGTTGTAGAACAAATATCAAAAGTACCGCCTATTCTACCTGTACAGCGCTTAATGTCAGATCAGATGTCTTAACATTCCATTAGACATCCTGAGTCTGTGACATACCAGGAATTTCATATGTGTCATTAAGTAATAGTCTTTTAACTTAGTTTCTTAGTGATGAAGTAACCTAAAATTTGGTGATGGAGAATTAGAAAATACTGAAACTGTATACATCTATTATACCATAATACAGTATGAATATGGTGAATAAATGTACTATCGAGACTCATTAGATAATTTGAATTATTTCAAATGTATATAAAATATGTGTCATCAATTAATAGTCTTTTAACTTAGTTTCTTAGTGATGAAGTAACATAAAATTTGGTGATGGAGAAGAAGAAAATACTGAAATTGTTTACATCTATTATATCATAATACCATATGAATATGGTGAATAAATATACTATCGAGACTCATTATATAATTTGAATTATTTCTAATGTATATGGAATATGTGTCATTACTTAATAGTCTTTTAACTTAGTTTCTTGGTGAAGAAGTAACCTAAAAATTTGGTGATGGAGAATTAGAAAATACTGAAACTGTTTACATCTATTATACCATAATACAATATGAATATGGTGGATAAATATACTATTGAGACTCATTAGATATTTTGAATTATTTCAAATGTATATGGAATATGTGTCATTAAGTAATAGTCTTTTAACTTAGTTTCTAAGTGATGAAGTAACCTAAAATTTGGTGATGGAGAAGAAGAAAAATGTTGAAATTTTATACATCTATTATACCATAATACAATATGAATATGGTGAATAAATATACTATCGAGACTCATTATATAATTTGAATTATTTTCAATGTATATAAAATATGTGTCATCAATTAATAGTCTTTTAACTTAGTTTCTTAGTGATGAAGTAACCTAAAATTTAGTGATGGAGAAGAAGAAAATACTGAAATTGTTTACATCTATTATACCATAATACAATATGAATATGGTGAATAAATATACTATTGAAACTCATTATATAATTTGAATTATTTATAATGTATATGGAAATGGTGTCATTAATTAATAGTCTTTTAACTTAGTTTCTTGGTGAAGAAGTAACCTAAAATTTTGTGATGGAGAAGAAGGAAAATACTGAAATTGTTTACGTCTATTATACCATAATACAATATGAATATGGTGGATATATATACTATCGATACTCATTAGATAATTTGAAATATTTCAAATGTATATGGAATATGTGTCATTAAGTACTAGTGTTTTAACCTAGTTTCTTAGTGATGAAGTAACCTAAGATTTGGTGATGGAGAATTAGAAAATACTGAAACTGTTTACATCTATTATACCATAATACAATATGAATATGGTGGATAAATATACTATCGAGATTCATTATATAATTTGAATTATTTCTAATGTATATGGAATATGTGTCATTAATTAATAGTCTTTTAACTTAGTTTCTTGGTGAAGAAGTAACCTAAAAATTTGGTGATGGAGAAGAAGGAAAATACTGAAATTGTTTACATCTACTATACAATAATACAATATGAATATGGTGGAAAAATATACTATCGAGACTCATTAGATAATTTGAATTATTTCAAATGTATATGGAATATGTGTCATTAAGTAATAGTCTTTTAACTTAGTTTCTTAGTGATGAAGTAACCTATGATTTGGTGATGGAGAATTAGAAAATACTGAAACTGTTTACATCTATTATACCATAATACAATATGAATATGGTGGATAAATATACTATCGAGACTCATTAGATAATTTGAATTATTTCAAATGTTTATGGAATATGTGTCATTAAGTAATAGACTTTTAACATAGTTTCTTAGTGATGAAGTAACCTAAAATTTGGTGATGGAGAAGAAGAAAAATGTTTAAATTGTTTACATCTATTATACCATAATACAATATGAATATGGTGGATAAATATACTATCGAGACTCATTAGATAATTTGAATTATTTCAAATGTATATGGAATATGTGTCATTAAGTAATAGTCTTTTAACTTAGTTTCTTAGTGATGAAGTAACCTAAAATTTGGTGATGGAAAATTAGAAAATACTGAAACTGTTTACATCTATTATACCATAATACAGTATGAATATGGTGAATAAATATACTATCGAGACTCATTAGATAATTTGAATTATTTCAAATGTATATAAAATATGTGTCATCAATTAATAGTCTTTTAACTTAGTTTCTTAGTGATGAAGTAACATAAAATTTGGTGATGGAGAAGAAGAAAATACTGAAATTGTTTACATCTATTATATCATAATACCATATGAATATGGTGAATAAATATACTATCGAGACTCATTATATAATTTGAATTATTTCTAATGTATATGGAATATGTGTCATTACTTAATAGTCTTTTAACTTAGTTTCTTGGTGAAGAAGTAACCTAAAAATTTGGTGATGGAGAATTAGAAAATACTGAAACTGTTTACATCTATTATACCATAATACAATATGAATATGGTGGATAAATATACTATTGAGACTCATTAGATATTTTGAATTATTTCAAATGTATATGGAATATGTGTCATTAAGTAATAGTCTTTTAACTTAGTTTCTAAGTGATGAAGTAACCTAAAATTTGGTGATGGAGAATTAGAAAATACTGAAACTGTTTACATCTATTATACCATAATACAATATGAATATGGTGGATAAATATACTATCGAGACTCATTAGATAATTTGAATTATTTTCCATGTATATAAAATATGTGTCATCAATTAATAGTCTTTTAACTTAGTTTCTTAGTGATGAAGTAACCTAAAATTCTGTGATGGAGAAGAAGAAAATACTGAAATTGTTTATATCTATTAAACCATAATACAATATGAATATGGTGAATAAATATACTATCGAGACTCATTATATAATTTGAATTATTTCTAATATATATGGAATATGTGTCATTAATTAATAGTCTTTTAACTTAGTTTCTTGGTGA
Organism: Vicia faba; assembly: GCA_948472305.1. Lineage (NCBI taxonomy): Eukaryota > Viridiplantae > Streptophyta > Magnoliopsida > Fabales > Fabaceae > Vicia > Vicia faba. The sequence continues at coordinate 174,309 of CATIWC010001073.1, forward strand.
AGAAGTAACCTAAGATTTGGTGATGGAGAATTAGAAAATACTGAAACTGTTTACATCTATTATACCATAATACAATATGAATATGGTGGATAAATATACTATCGAGACTCATTAGATAATTTGAATTATTTCAAATGTATACGGAATATGTGTCATTAATTAATAGTCTTTTAACTTAGTTTCTTAGTGATGAAGTAACCTAATATTTGGTGACGGAGAATTAGAAAATACTGAAACAGTTTACATCTATAATACCATAATACAATGTGAATATGGTGAATAAATATACTATCGAGTCTCATTATATAATTTGAATTATTTTCAATGTATATAAAATATGTGTCATCAATTAATAGTCTTTTAACTTAGTTTCTTAGTGATGAAGTAACCTAAAATTTGGTGATGGAGAAGAAGAAAAATGTTGAAATTTTATACATCTATTATACCATAATACAATATGAATATGGTGAATAAATATACTATCGAGACTCATTATATAATTTGAATTATTTTCAATGTATATAAAATATGTGTCATCAATTAATAGTCTTTTAACTTAGTTTCTTAGTGATGAAGTAACCTAAAATTCTGTGATGGAGAAGAAGAAAATACTGAAATTGTTTACATCTATTAAACCATAATACAATATGAATATGATGAATAAATATACTATCGAGACTCGTTATATAATTTGAATTATTTCTAATATATATGTGTTGTACCCCAAAATTTTCCCTCCCATATTATTCAAAGTTTATCAAGAATCATCTTCAAATGGTTCAAGATTACTCAAGAGATTGCATAGTTCAACTGCCTCCTAAGCCAGCTGAAATTAGGCTTTTGGTTCCTTCAATGAATTTGAGGTTTTCAATGTCTCAATAAATACCCATAGGCCTATATACATTGCCAAGCTTCTACATGCCAGGTCTCAAGACTCACATAGGCAAATTGCACAGTCAAAAGCCCTATTTGGTTCACAGTCAACTGCAGGGGAAAAATGGTCATTTTGCAGTCAAAAGTCAAAATTTTTGGTCAACATCTTATTTTGAAGCCACAATCATCATTTCATCAAGTCTTGATCATGATTCCTCAAGCATGTCTCAAAAATCATCAAAGATGCAAAAGTTTCTATTTTTGGACAGCTGAAAAGTCAATTGTATCTTGACCAAGGCATAACTTTTTCATGGTTCATCAGAAAAATCCCATCCAATGCTAATTTTGAATGGGATGACATTTCCTACAACTCATCTTGACATTCCAAGTCCAAGAAATGCTCTCACATAAAGTTATCAATTTCTACATTATAGGTCAATTTCAAAAGTCAACAAAAATGCACTTTAAGTCAAAGACCATAACTTGAGATTGGTAAATCCAAATGACATGGAACCAAAGGCATTGGTTAGAGGACTTCAATACCTTTCCAAAATGTCCAAGAACATGTTCATATGATCAAAATTGAGCAAGATATGCATTGGAGAAGTTGGGAAATGTTTGGGAATTTGCAAAAGTCAACTTTGCCCAAAACAACTCATTTTTGCTAATGGGCCTCAAATTTCTTCTTGAAACATTGTCCAAGGCTTATGCACGACCCATTGAGATTAAATTGAATTATTTTCTTATTTTTATTAATTAATTGGATTTTTAATTGATTTTTAATTCATTTAATTAATTTAATTGTAGGAAAATATCAAGATAGGGTTTTGCAATCTTTTCATGAAGCAAATATGACCTACATGTGCTGGAGATTTCGTGTACACATCAAGGGGACAAGGATCTCTCAATTTGGAAAGGTTTTTCAATCAAAAATATGCAAAAAGATTTGATTGAAAATCAAATATTGGAAACATGAATTCCATGGATCTTTGGGCCAAGACTTGACCTAATTCCCTTCCATTACATATGCATAACCAAACCCTAATGCCATTCAGGGAAGATTGCTGCAAGAAGGCCATATGCAATACTGAAAAAAAGTCAAGAAAACTCAAAACAATTTTCTCACTCCCAGGCCCTTTCAAAGCAATTTAAGGATTCTAATACATTGCTAGCACTCCCAGAAACGTATTGGAATCAAAGTCAAGGGCTAACACTCAAGGAAACGCCAAGAACAGTCGTACGGTTTGCTTAACTTTTCTAGAATCGAAACTCACATTTTATGCATCATTAACATGTTATAATCATTGTTTTACGTTGCTTGAACCTTTACAAAGCTTTTGGTATTGGTTAATTGCATTATCATGTACAGAATCGTGAATCACCATTGAAGATTTTTAGGGTTCTTGAGGTCTCGAATTGGGGATTTCCAGCACAGGGAAAATTAGGCCTCAAGAGACGTATGGTGGAAACCGTCTGATCAAGACGAACACAAAGCCATACTCGCAAACAATTTATATTTCGTGTGCGCCTAATCGCTATTTTCTGTCGTCCTATTTTGTGGGGGTTAAAAACCCCCGCTATCTCACTTTTATTTTACAGGCGAAAGGATGAAGATGATGACGTGCTGCCTCATGGTTGGGCCATTCAAATAAAGTGGTGCGCGTGTTTTGTTTTCCAGCACATGCATTGGTTTTCATATATTATGATTAATTGTTATTATATTATTAGATGCAAGCGAATGGCGTAGTGGAAGGTGATGTGTCTGGTAACCACTGGGACCTGGGTTCGATTCCCAGGTCCACCCAAAACTTGTTTCTATTTTTTCTAATATATTCACATGTAGCGCTCCATGAGCGTTCCACCATGTACCTCCCATCCAAGCGCGCCAAGTGGCCACTAACACCAATCTGATGGCCAGGAGATGAAGAGCATGATACTCCCACTCAAAGCAACGTGCAGACAATCAGGAAAAGTCAATGGGCTGGCCAACAAATGGGCCTGAAATTGCAAACAAAACCTCCAGAATTTGGCCTTCACCTCCCTGGTTTAGCATTTTCTTTTCTTATTTGCTTTTAATCTCTTTTAATAACTATTGTTATTATTTAATTATCTCACAAATTATTTTTCATAATAAATTCAGACCATTAAAAAATATAAATATTTTTATTAATTATTATTATTTTCAATTTCACCTTAATTATTATTTTCGTAAATAAATTCTAACTAATTAATTTAGTTGCTTTAATTAGGTTTAATTTCAATTTTCTTTCTCAATAAATAAAATAGATTAGACTTAGGGTTTTACTAACTTTTTTTATTTTTATTTCATTAAAATATAAAAACACAAAAAATACTTTTCCTTTTAATTAAATAATTAATTAGGTTTAGGTTTAATATTTAATTAATTGCAAAAAAGGACAAATTACTTTCTTTTCTCAAAAAGGGTCAAACCCTAAGACGTTCCCGATTTAATTTCTTTCGCGCTTTAATTGCTTTTGATTATATTGATGTAACTGTTTCCGAGGATGTAATAGTTAATTAGGTCTTTTACCGCTTTCTTTACTTTTTTTCGCATTTATTTTCAAAACGGGTTATGTATTTGGCGATGTATATACCCGCGCCTTGTAATAGCATAGATTTACTTTCCGCATTTATTTCCCGCAAATTATTAACTGTTAATTATGCATGCAAGACTTGCTTGAAAAATAAAACCAATCCGTAGCTCACAAATAACATGTACAAGATAATCTTAACTGAATTTAACACACATGCACATGCCACTCTTAGGGTACGCCTCATTTGGTTGCCTCGAGGTGGTCATCAAGTATAGGGTGTTTTAGAGGTCGCCCTCCTGTATAAAGATCCAGTTGCCTCGAAATGGTTGCCTCGGATAAATAAGGATCTAGGACACTAGGGTTACCGCTAAGGCATCCTACTATTGCTTTGGTGACCACACATGTCCCTAATAATCGAATTGACCCGAATAACTCCAACGACTGTGCTACCTACTTCTCAATAGTGGGATCGTACTGTCTAAAGGACTCTTACATAGCCTAATTCCTTAGAGTAGGTAGATTTCTCTTGGGTACTTGCTCTTTCAAAAAAAACAAAAACACTTTTCGCACCTACACTTTCAAAAAGTTTTCAAACAAACACTTCATACACTCTTGAGGACTGATACAAGAGTTACCTAGAAGTTTTTCAAACTAAACTTTTTCAAAACCCACATACACTTGAAAAGCAAACAATTTTGAAAACATAGTGAGCAAGTACCTAAGATCCCATGGATAACCATGGATAGAAAGGGTGCTAACACCTTCCCTTTCTATAAATCTACCTCCCGAACCGAGAGAAATCTCGAAAAAGGAATTTTGCTGTGCTTTTGTCCTTTCCATGTTGGAGAACATAAAAGACGGTGGCGACTCTTGCTTACCGCGACATTTTGCGAACCAGCATTCCAAAGCAGTCAGTTCTATTTCCACCGATCACAGAACTGGCGACTCTGCTGGGGACTTTAAAAAGTGGGGTGTACCTTAGGATTAGACCACTCTTGTTTTCAATTGCTTGCTTTGATTGCTTTAATATTGTGGGCCTGTTTTGGGAGTTTCATAGATCCTAACCCGGATCTGAGGGATACCTTTTAGGTAGCAACAAACTATGAGGGAACTGTGCGGGGTATACCGACACGGTTGAAGCAGTTGCTACGTTGATGTGGCACTTTGGTGAGTACCGGTAACCCTTGATTCGAGTCAAGGAGAGTACGGGGCCGCCGCGTGGTGTCGTGAAGCATCAACTGACCTTAGGAACCTTACTTGACCATCCTGGCCTCTTTAGGGGTAGTGAGATGACCGACTTTGGTGCAGTCCGAAGTTGGTAGATACTCGAAACTACACTCATTGAGGGTTGTTTTCTTGGAATATTTTGATCTCCAGTTCAGTGGCTAAATCAAAACAATGAACATAGAAAACAATCCAATGATATTGAGCTCCTTAGAACCCGGTTACTTTTGATAGGACAGGTTTTGAGCTCACCAACTTCAAGAGGGTAGTACCTAAACTTCATGCTGGCCTAAACTCTAAGGGATGTCTTGTGTGACTTGTGTGCCTTCAAACTTGACTACTTGCAATTCTTGTTATCTGACAACATGAGTTCCTTGCAGGTTTTGTTTACAGTCCTTAATCTGGACTTATTACAGGGCTTACTTACACCTCACACCTTTGCATCCACGTACATAAAATCATACCATCATACCATTGCATACATCCTGCATAAGGACTAATCCATTTCAAGGATCTCAAGGGTCTGTGATGCAGGTCATGATGAACCAAATGTCTAGCAAGGGGCAAAGGGGATTTATTTTCCTCTAGCCAAGGTTGTCATGGGCTATGACCCACTCGATATGGTGAGCCTTGACTCTTGAAGAAGGACTCTCAACAACATGAAGTTCCTTCAATCAAGCTACAAAATTCAAACTCTAACGGTTTCTTATTTACCCCGCGAGATCGTTGAAAACATTGCATACAAATATCATATCATTGCATAACAGGTACCCTTCTTTACAGGTCACTTATCTTCTTCGTTGTTTATTTCAGCAATCATCATGTCTGCCGAACCTTCCACTGAACAAGCTATCAAGGCCCTCCAGGCCCAGAATGCCCAGTTCCAGGAGTTGGTTATGAGCCTAGCCCAGGGTCAACAGGACTTGAAAACTCTGCTTCTGAAAGAGAGGAAGAAGAATAAGAAGAGGATTGTGTTGTTCAATACCGGACGCAGATATGGGAATGCACTGCAAAATGAGGCTGATCTGGCTACCTCCTCTGTGGGCAAAGACAGTCCCCAAGAGTGAAGGGTTCCTAGTCCCGTGGTCTCCGACAACGAGACAGATTACAATGACGAGCAGTACCCTCCTGCTGAGGACAGGTACAAACAGCTAGAGGACCGCCTAAGTGCTATAGAGATTCAGAAAGTGCCCGGCCTGGACTTCGAAGATCTAGGTCTATCCTCTGGGGTGGTGATTCCTCACAAGTTCAAGGCGCCTGCTTTTGAAAAGTACGACGGGGCTTCCTGTCCTAAGCTGCATCTCAGATCATATGTAAGGAAGATCCAACCCTACACGACTGGCAAGAATTTATGGATCCATTCTTCCAGGAAAGTCTTTCAGAGACTCAACTCGAATGGTTCTATCAGCTGGGTGGAGCCAGTATTCGTAACTAGGAGGACTTGGCTGCTGCGTTCTATAAGCAGTATCAGTATAATTCCGACCTCGCTCCTACGCGTACCCAACTCCAGGGTATGTCACTAGGGACGGGTGAAGGATTCAAGGAGTATGCCCAAAAGTGGAGAGACCTCGCTGGAAGGGTGCAGCCACCTCTAACTGACCGTGAACTCGTTGACATGTTCTTGGGGACCCTATCTGGTCCGTTCTTCAACCATCTGATCGGAAATTCTTCTGCCAGGTTTACAGACCTTATCTTGACTGGGGAGAGGATTGAAGCGGGTATCAAGTCTGGGAAAATTCAAGAAGCTACACCTTCTGATACTCAGAAAAAGCCCCACCATGGGAAGAAGGAGTCCAATGCTGTATATGGCAAAAAGAGTCGGCATGAGCAACATGTAGGGGCAACCCAGATTTCCAATCCTATGCCTGCTCAACAAGGACAGGGGCAGCAACGTAAGGAGGTCTCACCCAAAAGACAGTTCACTAAGATCAACATGTCACTGGCTCAAGCGCTACAGCAAATGTTGAAGGAAGGGCTGATTACCTTAAGGGCTCCTCTTCGGAATCCAAACACTTCCGCTCCCAACTATCATCCCAATGAAAGGTGTACATACGACTCTGATAGCCCGGGGCATACTACGGACAACTGTTAGGCTCTGAAGAATAAGGTCCAAGACATGATTGATGCCAAAGAAATCCAGTTTGAAGCACCAGAGACTCCAAACATAATCACTGCTCCTTTTCCAAATCATTGAAGGCTTTTGTTTTATTTGAATTTCCGAGTTGTATTTTTTCTTTGATTATACAAACAATTAATGTCATAGCAAACTCTTTTATTCCATTAATGCATTGCATATGTCTGTTTTGTATCAATATATTCGTATTCACTATATTCAAAATGCTTTCATTTTTTGCGATGTTCAACTCTCGATAAAACAATTCTAAACCTTTTGAGGGAGGATGACGAAAACGATACCGCCATCTTTACAGTATGCTTTTGAACAGACCCCACTGATGAGGTACAGTCATTGTTTCAAATCCTAAACAGTGGAGTAATAAGGAAGATAATCCCTCGTCAACCCCTTTGAGCCTAAGAAGTTGGAGTTTTTCTTTTCAAAAATTAAAACCCTTAATCATAACCTGGGGCAGGGTAATTCTCTCAGCTGATCCAAATGCACAATGAACAGCATCAAAGGAGTCCTTCCAAAACAAAAGACGATGATGGTTCCACATAATCATAAAGACATGCAGTCATTATCTCTCAGAAATAAAAGCCCAATAAGTCAAAACCTATGAAGGAGACTTACAAAAACTGGGGCATCCCGCTGACTGTAATCACAAAAGAAACAGTTCAGGCAAAAAATAGGGATAATGAAATCAACAAAAAAAAAGTGAATGCCTATTCAAAATAAATTGTCAGTATCCGAGCCATCACCGGAATATCAGAGCAAAGACTCAAACAAGGTCTAATGCAAGATCAGCTGAGTTTAGGTTTGAAGAACATCACGAAGAGCGGGTGGGTACAAATAAAATTTGAGCCTTTATCCTTTGTTTCTTAAACCGTGAACCAGGCCACGTTATAACCCTTAAAAGTCCTAGCCGAAGCATGGGTTGGTTCGAAAGCATACTGTTACAAAAGTTATCCTGACTCCTTAAGGCTCGCTGTAAGATCTTGAGTTGACATCACATTTTGCAAAAAATCACTTGTTTTACAAAAAATGCATTTTCAAAAACTTCAAGACAGACATAAGCTTTTGCATTCTTAAAATAACATTGTTTGCATACGACTATTTGTTCAAACAGCAGAGAAGTTCACACGACGAATATCTAGTGAACAAAAATCTTCTCAAGGGTCACCTCAAGTGGAAAAACACTTCCAACCAAGGGGCAGACATGGTCATGGTCCGTCATCTGGGGCAGTCCAGTCAAGATTCAAAGAATCTCTCAAAATGACAAATAGCCAGGGGCAGATCTCCATCTGAATCAACTGGGGCATTGGACATGAATTCCAGTGACGAATCTTGCATGATCAAACATCTTCTGTTGGTATGGCAACACTACACTACTGACAGTGACAACTCCCGGCACTCTTAGAACGCGGACATAGTCGGAAAAATACTACGCACAACCAAAGACCCGCTAGGTTAACACACCTAGGCAAAAATAAGGGCGGTCCAGGAAAAATTAGGGATAAGTGTAATACTATGTCTCATTGGATCACCTTGCATCCAGACTTTTGGTATCAACTATCAGTTTCAGACGGCATCGATCAATCAGCTTCATCTTCAACTAAGCAGCAAAGTGATGAGACGCTTGAAGACATAAAGGCGATAGCAGAGTTGGAACCCAGTGGGATATATTTTCACATAGCTGTTTTGTTTTTACTTTCACAAAATTGTATAAACTCTATATTGTTCGGCGGCGTTCTCTTACTAGGACGTCAGCCTCCTGTACACAAAACGCCTATTTACAGGAAAAAATTCAAAATCAATACAAGTTCATCTTTTCAGACAAATTGCCAATTGTTTTTCCTTTATCTATTTTGATTTGCAAAGAACGTCCAATGTTCATTTTTGATATATGCATTTGACACTAATTGCTAACTCATAAATATTTGCATACGAAACAAAGGATTAATTACAGGTGACATCAGAAACAGGGGCAATAAGAATTGTCTAAGCGGTCTAGTTGCTCTGTCCACCAAGGTACCAAGGTAAGTTCAGCTGAAGAACATGACCTAGATACCTTCACTCCCCGCAGAGTAAGACAAGATTCAGCAATACTCTCCCCCAAGCAGGGTTGGTCTCCCATCAGCCCAGAAAAGGCACAGTATTCCCCAATAAGTCAGCGACACTCTCCCTAAGCAGAGTTAGCCTACTGTCAGCCTTAAGGAAGTTGGGTATCCCCAGAAAATCTCAACATTCCCTAGCCGAGTATACAGATGTTTCTCAACAAGCATCCCCAGCAGTCTTAATATTCCTCGACAGAAATACAAGATTGTTCCCCGGCGGAATACCAGACACCCCAGCGGAGCCACTTCCCCAGTGCAGTCCTCAAAAGTTTCCCCAGGAGAGTTGCAACCATATCCCCAGTAGATTCTGGAAGCTTATCCCGAGTAGATTCTGGAAGCTTATCCCCAGTAGAGTCTGGAAGCTTGTCCCCTGCAGGGCACCAACATATCTCTCCCCGACCATGTTCAGAGGTTATTCCCCACCAGAGCCTATAACTAGGTTATCCTCAGCTAATTACAACGGAAATATCGTCCTCGGCGAAGTTCTTCCTATCCCCAGCGGAGCTCATCAAATCCTCCAACAAAGCTTATCAACGGTATCCCTAGCGGAGTTATCATCAAAATATCAGCGAAGTATCTCTTCCCACAGAGTAATTCCCAGCAGGGTAATCTCTTTGCCAAGTTTATTCCTCAACGGAGTCATCTTCTCCTACCGGTTTATTCTTGAAATCATCTTCCCCCAGCGGAAACGAAGAACTCTACTCTTCAACGTCAGCCCAGGATTCAAGTTCCCGGCATTCGTCAAGGATTTATTTTCCCGGACGAAAATACAACTCATAAACATTTACATACATAATGCATGCATATACACATCACATCACACAATCTCATTTATTTTGAGAACATCATGACATCATGCATTTCATACATCATGACATTGCATACAACTAACGCTTTGCCTTTTCAGGAAAAAAGGTCAGTCAAAAGATGATCTCGATCAACCTTTTGAAGTTCCAAATTCGATACCTGTATCTAGCCAGGGCATATCTGCATGAAGAGTTTAGAGATTCGATACCTGTATCCAGCCAGGGCATATCTGTAGACGACCAGTTCCAGATTCGATACCTGTATCTAGCCAGGGCATATCTGTGAGCGATTAATTGTGGATTCGATACTTGTATCTAGCCAGGGCATATCTGCATGAATAGTTTAGTGATTCGATACCTGTATCCATCCAGGGCATATCTGTAGACGACCAGTTCTAGATTCGATTCCTGTATCTAGCCAGGGCATATCTGTGAGCGATTAATTGTGGATTCGATACATGTATCTAGCCAGGGCATATCTGCATGAAGAGTTTAGAGATTCGATACTTGTATCTAGCCAGGGCATATTTGTAGATGACTAATTCCAGATTCGATACCTGTATCTAGCCAGGGCATATCTGTGAGTGATTGATTGTAGATTCGATACCTGTATCCAGCCAGGGCATATCTGCATGAAGATTTTAGAGATTCGATACCTGTATCTAGCCAGGGCATATCTGTAGATGACCAGTTCCATATTCGATACCTGTATCTAGCCAGGGCATATCTGTGAGCGATTGATTGTAGATTCGATACCTGTATCCAGCCAGCGCATATTTGCATGAAGAGTTTAGAGATTCGATACCTGTATCTAGCCAGCGCATATCTGTAGACGACTAATTCCAGATTCGATACCTGTATCCAGCCAGGGCATATCTGTAGACGACTAATTCCATATTCGATACCTGTATCTAGGCAGGGCATATCTGTGAGTGATTAATTGTAGATTTGATACCTGTATCCAGCCAGGGCATATCTGCATGAAGAGTTTAGAGATTCGATACATGTATCCAGCCAGGGCATATCTGTAGATGACTAATTCCAGGTTCGATACCTGTATCTAGCCAGGGCATATCTGTGAGTGATTGATTGTAGATTCGATACCTGTATCCAGCCAGGGCATATCTGCATGAAGAGTTTAGAGATTCGATACCTGTATCCAGCCAGGGCATATCTGTAGACGACTAATTCCAGATTCGATACTGGTATCTAGCCCGAGAATATCTGTGAGTGATTGATTGTAGATTCGATACCTGTATCCAGCCAGGGCATATCTGCATGAAGAGTTTAGAGATTTGATACCTGTATCCAGCCATGGCATATCTGTAGACGACTAATTCCATATTCGATACCTGTATCTAGCCAGGGCATATTTGTGAGTGATTGATTGTAAATTCGATACCTGTATCCAGTCAGGGCATATCTGCATGAAGAGTTTAGAGATTCGATACCTGTATCCAGCCAGGGCATATCTGTAGACGACTAATTCCAGATTCGATACCTGTATCTAGCCAGGGCATATCTGTGAGCAATTAATTGTAGATTCGATACTTGTATCTAGCCAGGGAATATCTGCATGAAGAGTTTAGAGATTTGATACCTGTATCCAGCCAGGGCATATCTGTAGACGACCAGTTCCAGATTCGATACCTGTATCTAGCCAGGGCATATCTGTGAGAGATTGATTGTGGATTCGATACTTGTATTTAGCCAGGGCATATCTGCATGAAGAGTTTAGAGATTCGATACCTGTATCCAGCCAGGGCATATTTGTAGACGACCAGTTCCAGATTCGATACCTGTATCTAGCCAGGGCATATCTGTGAGAGATTGATTGTAGATTCGATACCTGTATCCAGCCAGGGCATATCTGCATGAAGAGTTTAGAGATTCGATACCTGTATCCAGCCAGGGCATATCTGTAGACGACTAATTCCAGATTCGATACATGTATCTAGCCAGGGCATATCTGTGAGTGATTGATTGTAGATTCGATACCTGTATCCAGCCAGCGCATATTTGCATGAAGATTTTAGAGATTCGATACCTGTATCTAGCCAGCGCATATCTGTAGACGACTAATTCCAGATTCGATACCTGTATCCAGCCAGGGCATATCTGTAGACGACTAATTCCATATTCAATACCTGTATCTAGGCAGGGCATATCTGTGAGTGATTAATTGTAGATTCGATACCTGTATCCAGCCAGGGCATATCTGCATGAAGAGTTTAGAGATTCGATACCTGTATCCAGCCAGGGCATATCTGTAGACGACTAATTCCAGATTCGATACATGTATCTAGCCAGGGCATATCTGTGAGTGATTGATTGTAGATTCGATACCTGTATCCAGCCAGGGCATATCTGCATGAAGAGTTTAGAGATTCGATACCTGTATCCAGCCAGGGCATATCTGTAGATGACTAATTCCATATTCGATATCTGTATCTAGGCAGGGCATGTCTGTGAGTAATTGATTGTAGATTCGATACTTGTATCTAGTCAGGGCATATCTGCATGAAGAGTTTGAAGATCAACACCTGTAACAGGCCAGGAAATTTTCTTTCTTTCTCAGGAACGCAAGTTCTCGCTAAGGAATCTCTTACGCGATCGACACCTCCGGATGGCATCTTTAGGCCCATCTCCACAACTATCCATTACCCTTCCAAATGGCATCCATAAGCCCATTCCCGACAAGGTTCCGTTACATCTCCAGATGGCATCTATAAGCCCATCCCCCTATCCATCATCTCTCCAAATGCCATCTGTAAGCCCATTCCCGACATCACCTTGCTGATACTCCACTATGCGAGCGCAAATTTCTGGGCACTTTAGTGTTCAATCATCTTCCACCTTCGGATCACGAAAGGCACGCAAGCCAATCTACATCCTCAGGTCTAAGAAGATTAAACAGGGGCAACTTTTGTACCCCAAAATTTTCCCTCCCATATTCTTCAAAGTTTATCAAGAATCATCTTCAAATGGTTCAAGATTACTCAAGAGATTGCACAGTTCAACTGCCTCCTAAGCCAGCTGAAATTAGGGTTTTGGTTCCTTCAATGAATTTGAGGTTTTCAATGGCTCAATAAAGACCCATAGGCCTATATACATTTCCAAGCTTCTACATGCCAGGTCTTAAGACTCACAGAGGCAAATTGCACAGTCAAAAGCCCTATTTGGTTCACAGTCAACTGCAGGGGCAAAATGGTCATTTTGCAGTCAAAAGTAAAAAAAATTTGTCAACATCTTATTTTGAAGCCACAATCATCATTTGATCAAGTCTTGACCATGATTCCTCAAGCATGGGTCAAAAATCATCAAAGATGCAAAAGTTTCTATTTTTGGACAGTTGAAAAGTCAATTGTATCTTGATCAAGGCATAACTTTTTCATGGTTCATCAGAAAAATCCCATCCAATGCTCATTTTGAAGGGGATGACATTTCCTACAACTCATCTTCACATTCCAAGTCCAAGTAATGCTCTCATAAAAAGTTATCAATTTCTACATTATAGGTCAATTTCAAAAGTCAACAAAAATGCACTTTAAGTCAAAGACCATAACTTGAGATTGGTAAATCCAAATGACATGGGACCAAAGGCATTGGTTATAGGACTTCAAGACCTTTCGAAAATGTCCAAGAACATTTTCATATGATCAATATTGAGCAAGATATGCATTGGAGAAGTTGGGAAATGTTTGGGAATTTGCAAAAGTCAACTTTGCCCAAAACAACTCATTTTTGCTAATGGGCCTCAAATTTCTTCGTGAAACATTGTCCAAGGCTTATGCACAACCCATTGAGATTAAATTTAATTATTTTCTTATTTTTATTAATTAATTGGATTTTTAATTGATTTTTAATTCATTTAATTAATTTAATTGTAGGAAAATATCAAGATAGGGTTTTGCAATCTTTTCATGAAGCAAATATGACCTACATGTGCTGGAGATTTCGTGTACACATCAAGGGGACAAGGATCTCTCAATCTGGCAAGGTTTTTCAATAAAAAATATGCAAAAAGATTTGATTGAAAATCAAATATTGGAAACATGAATTCCATGGATCTTTGGGCCAAGACTTGACCTAATTCCCTTCCATTACATATGCATAACCAAACCCTAATGCCATTCAGGGAAGATTGCTGCAAGAAGGCCATATGCAATATTGAAAAAAAGTCAATAAAACTCAAAACAGTTTTCTCACTCCCAGGCCCTTTCAAAGTAATTTAAGGATTCTAATACATTGCTAGCACTCCCAGAAACGTATTGGAATCAAAGTCAAGGGCTAACACTCAAGGAAACGCCAAGAACAGTCGTACGATTTGCTTAACTTTTCTAGAATCGAAACTCACATTTTATGCATCATTAACATGTTATAATCATTGTTTTACGTTGCTTGAACCTTTACAAAGCTTTTGGTATTGGTTAATTGCATTATCATGTACAGAATCGTGAATCACCATTGAAGATTTTTAGGGTTCTTGAGGTCTCGAATTGGGGATTTCCAGCATAGGGAAAATTAGGCCTCAAGAGACCTATGGTGGAAACCGTCTGATCAAGACGAACATAAAGCCATACTCGCGAACAATTTATATTTCGTGTGCGCCTAATCGCTATTTTCTGTCGTCCTATTTTGTGGGGGTTAAAAACCCCCGCTATCTCACTTTTATTTTACAGGCGAAAGGATGAAGATGATGACGTGCTGCCTCATGGTTGGGCCATTCAAATAAAGTGGCGCGCGTGTTTTGTTTTCCAGCACATGCGTTGGTTTTCATATATTATGATTAATTGTTATTATATTATCAGATGCAAGCGAATGGCATAGTGGAAGGTGATGTTTCTGGTAACCACTGGGACCTGGGTTCGATTCCCAGGTCCACCCAAAACTTGTTTCTATTTTTTCTAATATATTCACATGTAGCACTCCATGAGCATTCCACCATGTACCTCCCATCCAAGCGCGCCAAGTGGCCACTAACACCAATCTGATGGCCAGGAGATGAAGAGCATGATACTCCCAGTCAAAGCAACGTGCAGACAATCAGGAAAAGTCAATGGGCTGGCCAACAAATGGGCCTGAAATTGAAAACAAAACCTCCAGAATTTGGCCTTCACCTCCCTGGTTTAGCATTTTCTTTTCATATTTTCTTTTAATCTCTTTTAATAACTATTGTTATTATTTAATTATCTCGCAAATTATTTTTCATAATAAATTCAGACCATTAAAAAATGTAAATATTTTTATTAATTATTATTATTATCAATTTCACCTTAATTATTATTTTCGTAAATAAATTCTAACTAATTAATTTAGTTGCTTTAATTAGGTTTAATTTCAATTTTCTTTCTCAATAAATAAAATAGATTAGACTTAGGGTTTTACTAAATATTTTTATTTTTATTTCATTAAAATATAAAAACACAAAAAATACTTTTCCTTTTAATTAAATAATTAATTAGGTTTAGGTTTAATATTTAATTAATTGCAAAAAAGGACAAATTACTTTCTTTTCTCAAAAAGGGTCAAACCCTAAGACGTTCCCGATTTAATTTCTTTCGCGCTTTAATTCCTTTTGATTATATTGATGTAACTGTTTCTGAGGATGTAATAGTTAATTAGGTCTTTTACCGCTTTCTTTACTTTTCTCGCATTTATTTTCCAAACGGGTTATGTTTTTGGCGATGTATATACCCGCGCCTTGTAATAGCATAGATTTACTTTCCGCAAATTATTAACTGTTAATTATGCATGCAAGACTTGCTTGAAAAATAAAACCAATTCGTAGCTCACAAATAACATGTACAAGATAATCTTAACTGAATTTAAAACACATGCACATGCCACTCTTAGGGTACGCCTCATTTGGTTGCCTCGAGGTGGTCATCAAGTATAGGGTGTTTTAGAGGTCGCCCTCCTGTCTAAAGATCCAGTTGCCTCGAAACGGTTGCCTCGGATAAAAAAGGATCTAGGACACTAGGGTTACCGCTAAGTCGTCCTACTATTGCTTTGGTGACCACACATGTCCCTAATAATCGAATTGACCCAAATAACTCCAACGACGGTGCTACCTACTTCTCAATAGTGGGATCGTACTGTCTAAAGGACTCTTACACAACCTAATTCCTTAGAGTAGGTACATTTCTCATGGGTACTTGCTCTTTCAAAAAAACAAAAACACTTTTCGCACCTACACTTTCAAAAAGTTTTCAAACAAACACTTCATACACTCTTGAGGACTGATACAAGAGTTACCTAGAAGTTTTTCAAACTAAACTTTTTCAAAACCCACATACACTTGAAAAGAAAACAATTTTGAAAACATAGTGAGCAAGTACCTAAGAGCCCATGGATAACCATGGATAGAAAGGGTGCTAACACCTTCCCTTTCTATAAATCTACCTCCCGAACCGAGAGACATCTCGAAAAAGGAATTTTGCTGTGCTTTTGTCCTTTCCATGTTGGAGAACATAAAAGACGGTGGCGACTCTTGCTTACCGCGACATTTCGCGAACCAGCATTCTAAAACAGTCAGTTCTATTTCCACCGATCACAATATGGAATATGTGTCATTAATTAATAGTCTTTTAACTTAGTTTCTTGGTGAAGAAGTAACCTAAGATTTGGTGATGGAGAATTAGAAAATACTGAAACTGTTTACATCTATTATACCATAATACAATATGAATATGGTGGATAAATATACTATCGAGACTCATTAGATAATTTGAATTATTTCAAATGTATATGGAATATGTGTCATTAAGTAATAGTCTTTTAACTTAGTTTCTTAGTGATGAAGTAACCTAATATTTGGTGACGGAGAATTAGAAAATACTAAAACAGTTTACATCTATAATACCATAATACAATGTGAATATGGTGAATAAATATACTATCGAGACTCATTATATAATTTGAATTATTTTCAATGTATATAAAATATGTGTCATCAATTAATAGTCTTTTAACTTAGTTTCTTAGTGATGAAGTAACCTAAAATTTGGTGATGGAGAAGAAGAAAAATGTTGAAATTTTATACATCTATTATACCATAATACAATATGAATATGGTGAATAAATATACTATCGAGACTCATTATATAATTTGAATTATTTTCAACGTATATAAAATATGTGTCATCAAATAATAGTCTTTTAACTTAGTTTCTTAGTGATGAAGTAACCTAAAATTTGGTGATGGAGAAGAAGAAAATACTGAAATTGTTTACATCTATTATACCATACTACAATATGAATATGGTGAATAAATATACTATTGAAACTCATTATATAATTTGAATTATTTCTAATGTATATGGAAATGGTGTCATTAATTAATAGTCTTTTAACTTAGTTTCTTGGTGAAGAAGTAACCTAAAATTTGGTGATCGAGAAGAAGGAAAATACTGAAATTGTTTACGTCTATTATACCATAATACAATATGAATATGGTGGATAAATATACTATCGATACTCATTAGATAATTTGAATTATATCAAATGTATATGGAATATGTGTCATTAAGTAATAGTGTTTTAACTTAGTTTCTTAGTGATGAAGTAACCTATGATTTGGTGATGGAGAATTAGAAAATACTGAAACTGTTTACATCTATTATACCATAATACAATATGAATATGGTTGATAAATATACTATCAAGATTCATTATATAATTTGAATTATTTCTAATGTATATGGAATATGTGTCATTAATTAATAGTCTTTTATCTTAGTTTCTTGGTGAAGAAGTAACCTAAAAATTTGGTGATGGAGAAGAAGGAAAATACTGAAATTGTTTACATCTACTATACCATAATACAATATGAATATGGTGGAAAAATATACTATCGAGACTCATTAGATAATTTGAATTATTTCAAATGTATATGGAATATGTGTCATTAAGTAATAGTCTTTTAACTTAGTGTCTTAGTCATGAAGTAACCTATGATTTGGTGAAGGAGAATTAGAAAATACTGAAACAGTTTACATCTATAATACCATAATACAATGTGAATATGGTGAATAAATATACTATCGAGACTCATTATATAATTTGAATTATTTTCAATGTATATAAAATATGTGTCATCAATTAATAGTCTTTTAACTTAGTTTCTTAGTGATGAAGTAACCTAAAATTTGGTGATGGAGAAGAAGAAAAATGTTGAAATTTTATACATTTATTATACCATAATACAATATGAATATGGTGAATAAATATACAATCGAGACTCATTATATAATTTGAATTATTTTCAATGTATATAAAATATGTGTCATCAAATAATAGTCTTTTAACTTAGTTTCTTAGTGATGAAGTAACCTAAAATTTGGTGATGGAGAAGAAGAAAATACTGAAATTGTTTACATCTATTATACCATAATACAATATGAATATGGTGAATAAATATACTATTGAAACTCATTATATAATTTGAATTATTTCTAATGTATATGGAAATGGTGTCATTAATTAATAGTCTTTTAACTTAGTTTCTTGGTGAAGAAGTAACCTAAAATTTGGTGATCGAGAAGAAGGAAAATACTGAAATTGTTTACGTCTATTATACCATAATACAATATGAATATGGTGGATAAATATACTATCGATACTCATTAGATAATTTGAATTATATCAAATGTATATGGAATATGTGTCATTAAGTAATAGTGTTTTAACTTAGTTTCTTAGTGATGAAGTAACCTATGATTTAGTGATGGAGAATTAGAAAATACTCAAACTGTTTACATCTATTATACCATAATACAATATGAATATGGTTGATAAATATACTATCAAGATTCATTATATAATTTGAATTATTTCTAATGTATATGGAATATGTGTCATTAATTAATAGTCTTTTATCTTAGTTTCTTGGTGAAGAAGTAACCTAAAAATTTGTTGATGGAGAAGAAGGAAAATACTGAAATTGTTTACATCTACTATACCATAATACAATATGAATATGGTGGAAAAATATACTATCGAGGCTCATTAGATAATTTGAATTATTTCAAATGTATATGGAATATGTGTCATTAAGTAATAGTCTTTTAACTTAGTTTCTTAGTCTTGAAGTAACCTATGATTTGGTGATGGAGAATTAGAAAATACTGAAACTGTTTACATCTATTATACCATAATACAATATTAATATGGTGGATAAATATACTATCGAGACTCATTAGATAATTTGAATTATTTCAAATGTATATGGAATATGTGTCATTAAGTAATAGTCTTTTAACTTAGTTTCTTAGTGATGAAGTAACATAAAATTTGGTGATGGAGAAGAAGAAAATACAGAAATTGTTTACATCTATTATATCATAATACCATATGAATATGGTGAATAAATATACTATCGAGAATCATTATATAATTTGAATTATTTCTAATGTATATGGAATATGTGTCATTAATTATTAGTCTTTTAACTTAGTTTCTTGGTGAAGAAGTAACCTAAAAATTTGGTGATGGAGAAGAAGGAAAATACTGAAATTGTTTACATCTATTATACCGTAATAGAATATGAATATGGTGGATAAATATACTATCGAGACTCATTAGATAAATTGAATTATTTCAAATGTATATGAAATATATGTCATTAAGTAATAGTCTTTTAACTTAGTTTCTTAGTGATGAAGTAACCTAAGATTTGGTGATGGAGAATTAGAAAATACTGAAACTGTTTACATCTATTATATCATAATACAATATGAATATGGTGGATAAATATAATATCGATAGTCATTAGATAATTTGAATTATTTCTAATGTATATGGAATATGTGTCATTAAGTAATAGTCTTTTAACTTAGTTTCTTAGTGATGAAGTAACCTAAGATTTGGTGAAGGAGAATTAGAAAATACTGAAACTGTTTACATCTATTATACCATAATACAATATGAATATGGTGAATAAATATACTATCGAGACTCATTAGATAATTTGAATTATTTCAAATGTATATGGAATATGTGTCATTAAGTAATAGTCTTTTAACTTAGTTTCTTAGTGATGAAGTAACCTAAAATTTGGTGATGGAGAAGAAGAAAAATACTGAAATTGTTTACATCTATTATACCATAATACAATATGAATATGGTGGATAAATATACTATTGAGACTCATTAGATAATTTGAATTATTTCAGATGTATATGGAATATTTGTCATTAAGTAATAGTCTTTTAACTTAGTTTCTTAGTGATGAAAAAACCTAAGATTTGGTGATGGAGAATTTGAAAATATTGAAACTGTTTACATCTATTATACCATAATACAATATGAAGATGGTGGATAAATATACTATCGAGACTCATTAGATAATTTGAATTATTTCAAATGTATATGAAATATTTGTCATTAAGTAATAGTCTTTTAACTTAGTTTCTTAGTGATGAAAAAACCTAAGATTTGGTGATGGAGAATTAGAAAATATTGAAACTGTTTACATCTATTATACCATAATACAATATGAAGATGGTGGATAAATATACTATCGAGACTCATTAGATAATTTGAATTATTTCAAATGTATATGAAATATGTGTCATTAAATAATTGTCTTTTAACTTAGTTTCTTAGTGATGAAGTAACCTAAGATTTGGTGATGGAGAATTAGAAAATATTGAAACTGTTTACATCTATTATACCATAATACAATGTGAATATGGTGAATAAATATACTATCGAGACTCATTAGATAATTTGAATTATTTCAAATGTATATGAAATATGTGTCATTAAGTAATAGTCTTTTAACTTAGTTTCTTAGTGATGAAGTAACCTAAGATTTGGTGATGGAGAATTAGAAAATACTGAAACTGTTTACATCTATTATACCATAATACAATATGAATATGGTGGATAAATATACTATCGAGACTCATTAGATAATTTTAATTATTTTAAAAATTATATGGAATATGTGTCATTAAGTAATAGTCTTTTAACCTAGTTTCTTAGTGATGAAATAAACTAAGATTTGGTAATGGAGAATAAGAAAATACTGAAATTGTTTACATCTATTATACCATAATACAATATGAATATGGTGAATAAATATACTATCGAGACTCATTAGATAATTTGAATTATTTTCCATGTATATAAAATATGTGTCATCAATTAATAGTCTTTTAACTTAGTTTCTTAGTGATGAAGTAACCTAAAATTCTGTGATGGAAAAGAAGAAAATACTGAAATTGTTTACATCTATTAAACCATAATACAATATGAATATGGTGAATAAATATACTATCGAGACTCATTATATAATTTGAATTATTTCTAATATATATGGAATATGTGTCATTAATTAATTGTCTTTTAACTTAGTTTCTTGGTGAAGAAGTAACCTAAGATTAGGTGATGGAGAATTTGAAAATACTGAAACTGTTTACATCTATTATACCATAATACAATATGAATATGATGGATAAATATACTATCGAGACTCATTAGATAATTTGAATTATTTCAAATGTATATGGAATATGTGTCATTAAGTAATAGTCTTTTAACTTAGTTTCTTAGTGATGAAGTAACCTATGATTTGGTGATGGAGAATTAGAAAATACTGAAACTGTTTACATCTATTATACCATAATACAATATGAATATGGTGGATAAATATACTATCGAGACTCATTAGATAATTTGAATTATTTCAAATGTATATGGAATATGTGTCATTAATTAATAGTCTTTTAACTTAGTTTCTTTGTGATGAAGTAACCTAAAATTTGGTGATGGAGAAGAAGAAAATACTGAAACTGTTTACATCTATTATACCATAATACAATACAAATATGGTGGATAAATATAATATCTAGAGTCATTAGATAATTTGAATTATTTAAAATGTATATGGAATATGTGTCATTAAGTAATAGTCTTTTAACTTAGTTTCTTAGTGATGAAGTAACCTGAGATTTGGTGAAGGAGAATTAGAAAATACTGAAACTGTTTACATATATTATACCATAATACAATATGAATATGGTGAATAAATATACTATCTAGACTCATTAGATAATTTGAATTATTTCAAATGTATATGGAATATATGTCATTAAGTAATAGTCTTTTAACTTAGTTTCTTAGTGATGAAGTAACCTAAGATTTGGTGATGGAGAATTAGAAAATACTGAAACTGTTTAGATCTATTATACCATAATACAATATGAATATGGTGGATAAATATACTATCGAGACTGATTAGATAATTTGAATTATTTCAAATGTATATGGAATATGTGTCATTAAGTAATAGTCTTTTAACTTAGTTTCTTAGTGATGAAGTAACCTAAGATTTGGTGATGAAGAATTAGAAAATACTGAAACTGTTTACATCTATTATACCATAATACATTATGAATATGGTGAATAAATATACTATCGAGACTCATTAGATAATTTGAATTATTTCAAATGTATATGGAATATGTGTCATTAAGTAATAGTCTTTTAACTTAGTTTCTTAGTGATGAAGTAACCTAAGATTTGGTGATGGAGAATTAGATAATAATGAAACTGTTTACATCTATTATACCATAAAACAATATGAATATGGTGGATAAATATAATATCGAGAGTCATTAGATAATTTGAATTATTTAAAATGTATATGGAATATGTGTCATTAAGTAATAGTCTTTTAACTTAGTTTCTTAGTGATGAAGTAACCTAAGATTTGGTGATGGAGAATTAGAAAATACTGAAACTGTTTACATCTATTATACCATAATACAATATGAATATGGTGGATAAATGTACTATCGAGACTCATTAGATAATTTGAATTATTTCAAATGTATATGGAATATGTGTCATTAAGTAATAGTCTTTTAACTTAGTTTCATAGTGATGAAGTAACTTATGATTTGGTGATGAAGAATTAGAAAATACTGAAACTGTTTACATCTATTATACCATAATACAATATAAATATGGTGAATAAATATACTATCGAGACTCATTAGATAATTTGAATTATTTCAAATGTATATGTAATATGTGTCATTAAGTAATAGTCTTTTAACTTAGTTTCTTAGTGATGAAGTAACTTAATATTTGGTGACGGAGAATTAGAAAATACTGAAACAATTTACATTTATAATACCATAATACAATGTGATTATGGTGAATAAATATACTATCGAGACTCATTATATAATTTGAATAATTTTAAATGTATATAAAATATGTGTCATCAATTAATAGTCTTTTAACTTAGTTTCTTAGTGATGAAGTAACCTAAAATTTGGTGATGGAGAAGAAGAAAATACTGAAATTGTTTACATCTATTATACCATAATACAATATGAATACGGTGAATAAATATACTATTGAAACTCATTATATAATTTGAATTATTTCTAATGTATATGGAATATGTGTCATTAATTAATAGTCTTTTAACTTAGTTTCTTGGTGAAGAAGTAACATAAAATTTGGTGATGGAGAAGAAGGAAAATTCTGAAATTGTTTACGTCTATTATACCATAATACAATATGAATATGGTGGATAAATATACTATCGATACTCATTAGATAATTTGAATTATTCCAAATGTATATGGAATATGTGTCATTAAGTAATAGTGTTTTAACTTAGTTTCTTAGTGATGAAGTAACTAAGACTTGGTGATGGAGAATTAGAAAATACTGAAACTGTTTACATCTAATATACCATAATACAATATGAATATGGTGGATAAATATACTATCGAGATTCATTATATAATTTGAATTATTTCTAATGTATATGGAATATGTGTCATTAATTAATAGTCTTTTAACTTAGTTTCTTGGTGAAGAAGTAACCTAAAAATTTGGTGATGGAGAATAAGGAAAATACTGAAATTGTTTACATCTACGATACCATAATACAATATGAATATGGTGGATAAATATACTATCGAGACTCATTAGTTAATTTGAATTATTTCAAATGTATATGGAATATGTGTCATTAAGTAATAGTCTTTTAACTTAGTTTCTTAGTGATGAAGTAACCTATGATTTGGTGATGGAGAATTAGAAAATACTGAAACTGTTTACATCTATTATACCATAATACAATATGAATATGGTGGATAAATATACAATCGAGACTCATTAGATAATTTGAATTATTTCAAATGTATATGGAATATGTGTCATTAAGTAATAGTCTTTTAACTTAGTTTCTTAGTGATGAAGTAACCTATGATTTGGTGATGGAGAATTAGAAAATACTGAAACTGTTTACATCTATTATACCATAATACAATATGAATATGGTGGATAAATATACTAGCGAGACTCATTAGATAATTTGAATTATTTCAAATGTATATGGAATATGTGTCATTAATTAATAGTCTTTTAACTTAGTTTCTTTGTGATGAAGTAACCTAAAATTTGGTGATGGAGAAGAAGAAAATACTGAAATTGTTTACATCTATTATACCATAATACAATACAAATATGGTGGATAAATATAATATTGAGAGTCATTAGATAATTTGAATTATTAAAAATGTATATGGAATATGTGTCATTAAGTAATAGTCTTTTAACTTAGTTTCTTAGTGATGAAGTAACCTAAGATTTGTTGAAGGAGAATTAGAAAATACTGAAACTGTTTACATCTATTATACCATTATACAATATGAATATGGTGAATAAATATACTATCTAGACTCATAAGATAATTTGAATTATTTCAAATGTATATGGAATATATGTCATTAAGTAATAGTCTTTTAACTTAGTTTCTTAGTGATGAAGTAACCTAAGATTTGGTGATGGAGAATTAGAAAATACTGAAACTGTTTACATCTATTATACCATAATACAATATGAATATGGTGGATAAATATACTATCGAGCCTGATTAGATAATTTGAATTATTTCAAATGTATATGGAATATGTGTCATTAAGTAATAGTCTTTTAACTTAGTTTCTTAGTGATGAAGTAACCTAAGATTTGGTGATGAAGAATTAGAAAATACTGAAACTGTTTACATCTATTATACCATAATACATTATGAATATGGTAAATAAATATACTATCGAGACTCATTAGATAATTTGAATTATATCAAATGTATATGGAATATGTGTCATTAAGTAATAGTCTTTTAACTTAGTTTCTTAGTGATGAAGTAACCTAAGATTTGGTGATGGAGAATTAGATAATACTGAAACTGTTTACATCTATTATACCATAAAAAAATATGAATATGGTGGATAAATATAATATCGAGAGTCATTAGATAATTTGAATTATTTAAAATGCATATGGAATATGTGTCATTAAGTAATAGTCTTTTAACTTAGTTTCTTAGTGATGAAGTAACCTAAGATTTGGTGAAGGAGAATTAGAAAATACTGAAACTGTTTACATCTATTATACCATAATACAATATGAATATGGTGAATAAATATACTGTCGAGACTCATTAGATAATTTGAATTATTTCAAATGTATATGGAATATGTGTCATTAAGTAATAGTCTTTTAACTTAGATTCTTAGTGATGAAGTAACCTAAAATTTGGTGATGGAGAAGAAGAAAAATATTGAAATTGTTTACATCTATTATACCATAATACAATATGAATATGGTGGATAAATATACTATTGAGACTCATTAGATAATTTGAATTATTTCAAATGTATATGGAATATGTGTCATTAAGTAATAGTCTTTTAACATAGTTTCTTAGTGATGAAGTAACCTAAAATTTGGTGATGGAGAATTAGAAAATACAGAAACTGTTTACATCTATTATACCATAATACAATATGAATATGGTGGATAAATATACTATCGAGACTCATTAGATAATTTGATTTATTTCAAATGTATATGGAATTTGTGTCATTAAGTAATAGTCTTTTAACTTAGTTTCTTAGTGATGAAGTAACCTAAGATTTGGTGTTGGTGAATTAGAAAATATTGAAATTGTTTACATCTATTATACAATAATACAATATGAATATGGTGGATAAATATACTATCGAGACTCATTAGATAATTTGAATTATTTCAAATGTATATGGAATATGTGTCATTAAGTAATAGTCTTTTAACTTAGTTTCTTAGTGATGAAGTAACTTATGATTTGGTGATGAAGAATTAGAAAATACTGAAACGGTTTACATCTATTTTACCATAATACAATATGAATATGGTGAATAAATATACTATCGAGACTCATTATATAATTTGAATTATTTTAAATGTATATAAAATATGTGTCATCAATTAATAGTCTTTTAACTTAGTTTCTTAGTGATGAAGTAACCTAAGACTTGGTGATGGAGAATTAGAAAATACTGAAACTGTTTACATCTATTATACCATAATACAATATGAATATGGTGGATAAATATACTATCGAGATTCATTATATAATTTGAATTATTTCTAATGTATATGGAATATGTGTCATTAATTAATAGTCTTTTAACTTAGTTTCTTGGTGAAGAAGTAACTTAAAAATTTGGTGATGGAGAATAAGGAAAATACTGAAATTGTTTACATCTACGATACCATAATACAATATGAATATGGTGGATAAATATACTATCGAGACTCATTAGATAATTTGAATTATTTCAAATGTATATGGAATATGTGTCATTAAGTAATAGTCTTTTAACTTAGTTACTTAGTGATGAAGTAACCTATGATTTGGTGATGGAGAATTAGAAAATACTGAAACTGTTTACATCTATTATACCATAATACAATATGAATATGGTGGATAAATATACTATCGAGACTCATTAGATAATTTGAATTATTTCAAATGTATATGGAATATGTGTCATTAAGTAATAGTCTTTTAACTTAGTTTCTTTGTGATGAAGTAACCTAAAATTTGGTGATGGAGAAGAAGAAAATACTGAAACTGTTTACATCTATTATACCATAATACAATACAAATATGGTGGATAAATATAATATCGAGAGTCATTAGATAATTTGAATTATTTAAAATGTATATTGAATATGTGTCATTAAGTAATAGTCTTTTAACTTGATTTCTTAGTGATGAAGTAACCTAAGATTTGGTGAAGGAGAATTAGAAAATACTGAAACTGTTTACATCTATTATACCATAATACAATATGAATATGGTGGATAAATATAATATCGAGACTCATTAGATAATTTGAATTATTTCAAATGTATATGGAATATGTGTCATTTAGTAATAGTCTTTTAACTTAGTTTCTTAGTGATGAAGTAACCTATGATTTGATGATGGAGAATTAGAAAATACTGAAACTGTTTACATCTATTATACCATAATACAATATGAATATGGTGGATAAATATACTATCGAGACTCATTAGATAATTTGAATTATTTCAAATGTATATGGAATATGTGTCATTAAGTAATAGTCTTTTAACTTAGTTTCTTAGTGATGAAGTAACCTATGATTTGGTGATGGAGAATTAGAAAATACTGAAACTGTTTACATCTATTATACCATAATACAATATGAATATGGTGGATAAATATACTAGCGAGACTCATTAGATAATTTGAATTATTTCAAATGTATATGGAATATGTGTCATTAATTAATAGTCTTTTAACTTAGTTTCTTTGTGATGAAGTAACCTAAAATTTGGTGATGGAGAAGAAGAAAATACTGAAATTGTTTACATCTATTATACCATAATACAATACAAATATGGTGGATAAATATAATATTGAGAGTCATTAGATAATTTGAATTATTAAAAATGTATATGGAATATGTGTCATTAAGTAATAGTCTTTTAACTTAGTTTCTTAGTGATGAAGTAACCTAAGATTTGTTGAAGGAGAATTAGAAAATACTGAAACTGTTTACATCTATTATACCATTATACAATATGAATATGGTGAATAAATATACTATCTAGACTCATAAGATAATTTGAATTATTTCAAATGTATATGGAATATATGTCATTAAGTAATAGTCTTTTAACTTAGTTTCTTAGTGATGAAGTAACCTAAGATTTGGTGATGGAGAATTAGAAAATACTGAAACTGTTTACATCTATTATACCATAATACAATATGAATATGGTGGATAAATATACTATCGAGCCTGATTAGATAATTTGAATTATTTCAAATGTATATGGAATATGTGTCATTAAGTAATAGTCTTTTAACTTAGTTTCTTAGTGATGAAGTAACCTAAGATTTGGTGATGAAGAATTAGAAAATACTGAAACTGTTTACATCTATTATACCATAATACATTATGAATATGGTAAATAAATATACTATCGAGACTCATTAGATAATTTGAATTATATCAAATGTATATGGAATATGTGTCATTAAGTAATAGTCTTTTAACTTAGTTTCTTAGTGATGAAGTAACCTAAGATTTGGTGATGGAGAATTAGATAATACTGAAACTGTTTACATCTATTATACCATAAAAAAATATGAATATGGTGGATAAATATAATATCGAGAGTCATTAGATAATTTGAATTATTTAAAATGCATATGGAATATGTGTCATTAAGTAATAGTCTTTTAACTTAGTTTCTTAGTGATGAAGTAACCTAAGATTTGGTGAAGGAGAATTAGAAAATACTGAAACTGTTTACATCTATTATACCATAATACAATATGAATATGGTGAATAAATATATTGTCGAGACTCATTAGATAATTTGAATTATTTCAAATGTATATGGAATATGTGTCATTAAGTAATAGTCTTTTAACTTAGTTTCTTAGTGATGAAGTAACCTAAAATTTGGTGATGGAGAAGAAGAAAAATATTGAAATTGTTTACATCTATTATACCATAATACAATATGAATATGGTGGATAAATATACTATTGAGACTCATTAGATAATTTGAATTATTTCAAATGTATATGGAATATGTGTCATTAAGTAATAGTCTTTTAACATAGTTTCTTAGTGATGAAGTAACCTAAAATTTGGTGATGGAGAATTAGAAAATACAGAAACTGTTTACATCTATTATACCATAATACAATATGAATATGGTGGATAAATATACTATCGAGACTCATTAGATAATTTGATTTATTTCAAATGTATATGGAATTTGTGTCATTAAGTAATAGTCTTTTAACTTAGTTTCTTAGTGATGAAGTAACCTAAGATTTGGTGTTGGTGAATTAGAAAATATTGAAATTGTTTACATCTATTATACAATAATACAATATGAATATGGTGGATAAATATACTATCGAGACTCATTAGATAATTTGAATTATTTCAAATGTATATGGAATATGTGTCATTAAGTAATAGTCTTTTAACTTAGTTTCTTAGTGATGAAGTAACTTATGATTTGGTGATGAAGAATTAGAAAATACTGAAACGGTTTACATCTATTTTACCATAATACAATATGAATATGGTGAATAAATATACTATCGAGACTCATTATATAATTTGAATTATTTTAAATGTATATAAAATATGTGTCATCAATTAATAGTCTTTTAACTTAGTTTCTTAGTGATGAAGTAACCTAAGACTTGGTGATGGAGAATTAGAAAATACTGAAACTGTTTACATCTATTATACCATAATACAATATGAATATGGTGGATAAATATACTATCGAGATTCATTATATAATTTGAATTATTTCTAATGTATATGGAATATGTGTCATTAATTAATAGTCTTTTAACTTAGTTTCTTGGTGAAGAAGTAACTTAAAAATTTGGTGATGGAGAATAAGGAAAATACTGAAATTGTTTACATCTACGATACCATAATACAATATGAATATGGTGGATAAATATACTATCGAGACTCATTAGATAATTTGAATTATTTCAAATGTATATGGAATATGTGTCATTAAGTAATAGTCTTTTAACTTAGTTACTTAGTGATGAAGTAACCTATGATTTGGTGATGGAGAATTAGAAAATACTGAAACTGTTTACATCTATTATACCATAATACAATATGAATATGGTGGATAAATATACTATCGAGACTCATTAGATAATTTGAATTATTTCAAATGTATATGGAATATGTGTCATTAAGTAATAGTCTTTTAACTTAGTTTCTTTGTGATGAAGTAACCTAAAATTTGGTGATGGAGAAGAAGAAAATACTGAAACTGTTTACATCTATTATACCATAATACAATACAAATATGGTGGATAAATATAATATCGAGAGTCATTAGATAATTTGAATTATTTAAAATGTATATTGAATATGTGTCATTAAGTAATAGTCTTTTAACTTAATTTCTTAGTGATGAAGTAACCTAAGATTTGGTGAAGGAGAATTAGAAAATACTGAAACTGTTTACATCTATTATACCATAATACAATATGAATATGGTGGATAAATATAATATCGAGACTCATTAGATAATTTGAATTATTTCAAATGTATATGGAATATGTGTCATTTAGTAATAGTCTTTTAACTTAGTTTCTTAGTGATGAAGTAACCTATGATTTGATGATGGAGAATTAGAAAATACTGAAACTGTTTACATCTATTATACCATAATACAATATGAATATGGTGGATAAATATACTATCGAGACTCATTAGATAATTTGAATTATTTCAAATGTATATGGAATATGTGTCATTAAGTAATAGTCTTTTAACTTAGTTTCTTTGTGATGAAGTAACCTAAAATTTGGTGATGGAGAAGAAGAAAATACTGAAACTGTTTACATCTATTATACCATAATACAATACAAATATGGTGGATAAATATAATATCGAGAGTCATTAGATAATTTGAATTATTTAAAATGTATATGGAATATGTGTCATTAAGTAATAGTCTTTTAACTTAGTTTCTTAGTGATGAAGTAACCTAAGATTTGGTGAAGCAGAATTAGAAAATACTGAAACTGTTTACATCTATTATACCATAATACAATATGAATATGGTGGATAAATATACTATCGAGACTCATTAGATAATTTGAATTATTTCAAATGTATATGGAATATTTGTCATTAAGTAATAGTCTTTTAACTTAGTTTCTTAGTGATGAAGTAACCTAAGATTTGGTGAAGAAGAATTAGAAAATACTAAAACTGTTTACATCTATTATACCATAATACAATATGAATATGGTGAATAAATATACTATCGAGACTCATTAGATAATTTGAATTATTTCAAATGTATATGGAATATGTGTCATTAAGTAATAGTCTTTTAACTTAGTTTCTTAGTGATAAAGTGACCTAAAATTTGGTGTTGGAGAAGAAGAAAAATAATGAAATTGTTTACATCTATTATACCATAATACAATATGAATATGGTGGATAAATATACTATTGAGACTCATTAGATAATTTGAATTATTTGAAATGTATATGGAATATGTGTCATTAAGTAATAGTCTTTTAACTTAGTTTCTTAGTGATGAAGTAACCTAAAATTTGGTGATGGAGAATTAGAAAATACTGAAATTGTTTACATCTATTATACCATAATACAATATGAATATGGTGGATAAATATACTATCGAGACTCATTAGATAATTTGAATTATTTCAAATGTATATGGAATATGTGTCATTAAGTAATAGTCTTTTAACTTAGTTTCTTAGTGATGAAGTAACCTATGATTTGGTGATGGAGAATTAGAAAATACTGAAACTGTTTACATCTATTATACCATAATACAATATGAATATGGTGGATAAATATACTATCGAGACTCATTAGATAATTTGAATTATTTCAAATGTATATGGAATATGTGTCATTAAGTAATAGTCTTTTAACTTAGTTTCTTTGTGATGAAGTAAACCAAAATTTGGTGATGGAGAAGAAGAAAATACTGAAACTGTTTACATCTATTATACCATAATACAATACAAATATGGTGGATAAATATAATTTCGAGAATCATTAGATAATTTGAATTATTTAAAATGTATATGGAATATGTGTCATTAAGTAATAGTCTTTTAACTTAGTTTCTTAGTGATGAAGTAACCTAAGATTTGGTGAAGGAGAATTAGAAAATACTGAAACTGTTTACATCTATTATACCATAATACAATATGAATATGGTGGATAAATATACTATCGAGACTCATTAGATAATTTGAATTATTTCAAATGTATATGGAATATGTGTCATTTAGTAATAGTCTTTTAACTTAGTTTCTTAGTGATGAAGTAACCTATGATTTGATGATGGAGAATTAGAAAATACTGAAACTGTTTACATCTATTATACCATAATACAATATGAATATGGTGGATAAATATACTATCGAGACTCATTAGATAATTTGAATTATTTCAAATGTATATGGAATATGTGTCATTAAGTAATAGTTTTTTAACTTAATTTCTTTGTGATGAAGTAACCTAAAATTTGGTGATGGAGAAGAAGAAAATACTGAAACTGTTTACATCTATTATACCATAATACAATACAAATATGGTGGATAAATATAATATCGAGAGTCATTAGATAATTTGAATTATTTAAAATGTATATGGAATATGTGTCATTAAGTAATAGTCTTTTAACTTAGTTTCTTTGTGATGAAGTAACCTAAAATTTGGTGATGGAGAAGAAGAAAATACTGAAACTGTTTACATCTATTATACCATAATACAATACAAATATGGTCGATAAATATAATATCGAGAGTCATTAGATAATTTGAATTATTTAAAATGTATATGGAATATGTGTCATTAAGTAATAGTCTTTTAACTTAGTTTCTTAGTGATGAAGTAACCTAAGATTTGGTGAAGGAGAATTAGAAAATACTGAAACTGTTTACATCTATTATACCATAATACAATATGAATATGGAGGATAACTATACTATCGAGACTCATTAGATAATTTGAATTATTTTAAATGTATATGGAATATGTGTCCTTAAGTAATAGTCTTTTAACTTAGTTTCTTAGTGATGAAGTAACCTAAGATTTGGTGAAGAAGAATTAGAAAATACTAAAACTGTTTACATCTATTATACCATAATACAATATGAATATGGTGAATAAATATACTATCGAGACTCATTAGATAATTTGAATTATTTCAAATGTATATGGAATATGTGTCATTAAGTAATAGTCTTTTAACTTAGTTTCTTAGTGATAAAGTAACCTAAAATTGGGTGTTGGAGAAGAAGAAAAATAATAAAATTGTTTACATCTATTATACCATAATACAATATGAATATGGTGGATAAATATACTATTGAGACTCATTAGATAATTTGAATTATTTGAAATGTATATGGAATATGTATCATTAAGTAATAGTCTTTTAACTTACTTTCTTAGTGATGAAGTAACCTAAAATTTGGTGATGGAGAATTAGAAAATACTGAAATTGTTTACATCTATTATACCATAATACAATATGAATATGGTGGATAAATATACTATCGAGACTCATTAGATAATTTGAATTATTTCAAATGTATATGGAATATGTGTCATTAAGTAATAGTCTTTTAACTTAGTTTCTTAGTGATGAAGTAACCTATGATTTGGTGATGGAGAATTAGAAAATACTGAAACTGTTTACATCTATTATACCATAATACAATATGAATATGGTGGATAAATATACTATCGAGACTCATTAGATAATTTGAATTATTTCAAATGTATATGGAATATGTGTCATTAAGTAATAATCTTTTAACTTAGTTTCTTTGTGATGAAGTAACCTAAAATTTGGTGATGGAGAAGAAGAAAATACTGAAACTGTTTACATCTATTATACCATAATACAATACAAATATGGTGGATAAATATAATATCGAGAGTCATTAGATAATTTGAATTATTTAAAATGTATATGGAATATGTGTCATTAAGTAATAGTCTTTTAACTTAGTTTCTTAGTGATGAAGTAACCTAAGATTTGGTGAAGGAGAATTAGAAAATACTGAAACTGTTTACATCTATTATAGCATAATACAATATGAATATGGTGGATAAATATACTATCGAGACTCATTAGATAATTTGAATTATTTCAAATGTATATGGAATATGTGTCATTAAGTAATAGTCTTTTAACTTAGTTTCTTAGTGATGAAGTAACCTATGATTTGGTGATGGAGAATTAGAAAATACTGAAACTGTTTACATCTATTATACCATAATACAATATGAATATGGTGGATAAATATACTATCGAGACTCATTAGATAATTTGAATTATTTCAAATGTATATGGAATATGTGTCATTAAGTAATAGTCTTTTAACTTAGTTTCTTTGTGATGAAGTAACCTAAAATTTGGTGATGGAGAAGAAGAAAATACTGAAACTGTTTACATCTATTATACCATAATACAATACAAATATGGTGGATAAATATAATATCGAGAGTCATTAGATAATTTGAATTATTTAAAATGTATATGGAATATGTGTTATTAAGTAATAGTCTTTTAACTTAGTTTCTTAGTGATGAAGTAACCTAAGATTTGGTGAAGGAGAATTAGAAAATACTGAAACTGTTTACATCTATTATACCATAATACAATATGAATATGGTAGATAAATATACTATCGAGACTCATTAGATAATTTGAATTATTTCAAATGTATATGGAATATGTGTCATTTAGTAATAGTCTTTTAACTTAGTTTCTTAGTGATGAAGTAACCTATGATTTGATGATGGAGAATTAGAAAATACTGAAACTGTTTACATCTATTATACCATAATACAATATGAATATGGTGGATAAATATACTATCGAGACTCATTAGATAATTTGAATTATTTCAAATGTATATGGAATATGTGTCATTAAGTAATAGTCTTTTAACTTAGTGTCTTTGTGATGTAGTAACCTAAAATTTGGTGATGGAGAAGAAGAAAATACTGAAACTGTTTACATCTATTATACCATAATACAATACAAATATGGTCGATAAATATAATATCGAGAGTCATTAGATAATTTGAATTATTTCAAATGTATATGGAATATGTGTCATTAAGTAATAGTCTTTTAACTTAGTTTCTTAGTGATGAAGTAACCTAAGATTTGGTGAAGGAGAATTAGAAAATACTGAAACTGTTTACATCTATTATACCATAATACAATATGAATATGGAGGATAAATATACTATCGAGACTAATTAGATAATTTGAATTATTTCAAATGTATATGGAATATGTGTCATTAAATAATAGTCTTTTAACTTAGTTTCTTAGTGATGAAGTAACCTAAGATTTGGTGAAGAAGAATTAGAAAATACTAAAACTGTTTACATCTATTATACCATAATACAATATGAATATGGAGAATAAATATACTATCGAGACTCATTAGATAATTTGAATTATTTCAAATGTATATGAATTTGTGTCATTAAGTAATAGTCTTTTAACTTAGTTTCTTAGTGATAAAGTAACCTAAAATTTGGTGTTGGAGAAGAAGAAAAATAATGAAATTGTTTACATCTATTATACCATAATACAATATGAATATGGTGGAAAAATATACTATTGAGACTCATTAGATAATTTGAATTATTTGAAATGTATATGGAATATGTGTCATTAAGTAATAGTGTTTTAACTTAGTTTCTTAGTGATGAAGTAACCTTAAAATTTGGTGATGGAGAATTAGAAAATACTGAAATTGTTTACATCTATTATACCATAATACAATATGAATATGGTGGATAAATATACTATCGAGACCTCATTAGATAATTTGAATTATTTCAAATGTATATGGAGTATGTGCCATTACGTAATAGTCTTTTAACTTAGTTTCTTAGTGATGAAGTAACCTATGATTTGGTGATGGAGAATTAGAAAATACTGAAACTGTTTACATCTATTATACCATAATACAATATGAATATGGTGGATAAATATACTATCGAGACTCATTAGATAATTTGAATTATTTCAAATGTATGATATGTTGTCATTAAGTAATAGTCTTTTAACTTAGTTTCTTTGTGATGAAGTAACCTAAAATTTGGTGATGGAGAAGAAGAAAATACTGAAACTGTTTACATCTATTATACCATAATACAATACAAATATGGTGGATAAATATAATATCGAGAGTCATTAGATAATTTGAATTATTTAAAATGTATATGGAATATGTGTCATTAAGTAATAGTCTTTTAACTTAGTTTCTTAGTGATGAAGTAACCTAAGATTTGGTGAAGGAGAATTAGAAAATACTGAAACTGTTTACATCTATTATAGCATAATACAATATGAATATGATGGATAAATATACTATCGAGACTCATTAGATAATTTGAATTATTTCAAATGTATATGAAATATGTGTCATTAAGTAATAGTCTTTTAACTTAGTTTCTTAGTGATGAAGTAACCTATGATTTGGTGATGGAGAATTAGAAAATACTGAAACTGTTTACATCTATTATACCATAATACAATATGAATATGGTGGATAAATATACTATCGAGACTCATTAGATAATTTGAATTATTTCAAATGTATATGGAATATGTGTCATTAAGTAATAGTCTTTTAACTTAGTTTCTTTGTGATGAAGTAACCTAAAATTTGGTGATGGAGAAGAAGAAAATACTGAAACTGTTTACATCTATTATACCATAATAAAATACAAATATGGTGGATAAATATAATATCGAGAGTCATTAGATAATTTGAATTATTTAAAATGTATATGGAATATGTGTCAATAAGTAATAGTGTTTTAACTTAGTTTCTTTGTGATGAAGTAACCTAAAATTTTGGTGATGGAGAAGAAGAAAATACTGAAAACTGTTTACATCTATTATACCATAATACAATACAAATATGGTGGATAAATATAATATCGAGAGTCATTAGATAATTTGAATTATTTAAAATTCATATGGAATATGTGTCATTAAGTAATAGTCTTTTAACTTAGTTTCTTAGTGATGAAGTAACAAAAGATTTGGTGAAGGAGAATTAGAAAATACTGAAACTGTTTACATCTATTATACCATAATACAATATGAATATGGAGGATAATATACTATCGAGACTCATTAGATAATTTGAATTATTTCAAATGTATATGGAATATGTTACATTAAGTAATAGTCCTTTTAACTTAGTTTCTTAGTGATGAAGTAACCTAAGATTGGTGAAGAAGAATTAGAAAATACTAAAATTGTTTACATCTATTATACCATAATACAATATGAATATGGTGAATAAATATACTATCGAGACTCATTAGATAATTTGAATTATTTAAAATGTATATGGAATATGTGTCATTAAGTAATAGTCTTTTAACTTAGTTTCTTAGTGATAAAGTAACCTAAAATTTGGTGTTGGAGAATAAGAAAAATAATAAAATTGTTTACATCTATTATACCATAATAAAATATGAATATGGTGGATAAATATACTATTGAGACACATTAGATAATTTGAATTATTTGAAATGTATATGGAATATGTGTCATTAAGTAATAGTCTTTTAACTTAGTTTCTTAGTGATGAAGTAACCTAAAATTTGGTGATGGAGAATTAGAAAATACTGAAATTGTTTACATCTATTATACCATAATACAATATGAATATGGTGGATAAATATACTATCGAGACTCATTAGATAATTTGAATTATTTCAAATGTAATATGGAATATGTGTCATTAAGTAATAGTCTTTCAACTTAGTTTCAAAGTGATGAAGTAACCTATGATTTGGTGAGGGAGAATTAGAAAATACTGAAACTGTTTACATCTATTATAACATAATACAATATGATATGGTGGATAAATATACTATCGAGACTCATTAGATAATTTGAATTATTTCAAATGTATATGTAATATGTGTCATTAAGTAATAGTCTTTTAACTTAGTTTCTTTGTGATGAAGTAACCTAAAATTTGGTGATGTAGAAGAAGAAAATACTGAAATTTTTTACATCTATTATACCATAATACAATACAAATATGGTGGATAAATATAATATCGAGAGTCATTAGATAATTTGAATTATTTAAATGTATATGGAATATGTGTCATTAAGTAATAGTCTTTTAACTTAGTTTCTTAGTGATGAAGTAACCTAAGATTTGGTGAAGGAGAATTAGAAAATACTGAAACTGTTTACATCTATTATACCATAATACAATATGAATATGGTGGATAAATATACTATCGAGACTCATTAGATAATTTGAATTATTTCAAATGTATATGGAATATGTGTCATTTAGTAATAGTCTTTTAACTTAGTTTCTTAGTGATGAAGTAACCTATGATTTGATGATGGAGAATTAGAAAATACTGAAACTGTTTACATCTATTATATCATAATACAATATGAATATGGTGGATAAATATACTATCGAGAGTCATTAGATAATTTGAATTATTTCAAATGTATATGGAATATGTGTCATTAAGTAATAATCTTTTAACTTAGTTTCTTTGTGATGAAGTAACCTAAAATTTGGTGATGGAGAAGAAGAAAATACTGAAACTGTTTACATCTATTATACCATAATACAATACAAATATGGTGGATAAATATAATATCGAGAGTCATTAGATAATTTGAATTATTTAAAATGTATATGGAATATGTGTCATTAAGTAATAGTCTTTTAACTTAGTTTCTTAGTGATGAAGTAACCTAAGATTTGGTGAAGGAGAATTAGAAAATACTGAAACTGTTTACATCTATTATACCATAATACAATATGAATATGGAGGATAAATATACTATCGAGACTCATTAGATAATTTGAATTATTTCAAATGTATATGGAATATGTGTCATTAAGTAATAGTCTTTTAACTTAGTTTCTTAGTGATGAAGTAACCTAAGATTTGGTGAAGAAGAATTAGAAAATACTAAAACTGTTTACATCTATTATACCATAATACAATATGAATATGGTGAATAAATATACTATCGAGACTCATTAGATAATTTGAATTATTTCAAATGTATATGGAATATGTGTCATTAAGTAATAGTCTTTTAACTTAGTTTCTTAGTGATAAAGTAACCTAAAATTTGGTGTTGGAGAAGAAGAAAAATAATGAAATTGTTTACATCTATTATACCATAATACAATTTGAATATGGTGGATAAATATACTATTGAGACTCATTAGATAATTTGAATTATTTGAAATGTATATGGAATATGTGTCATTAAGTAATAGTCTTTTAACTTAGTTTCTTAGTGATGAAGTAACCTAAAATTTGGTGATGGAGAATTAGAAAATACTGAAATTGTTTACATCTATTATACCATAATACAATATAAATATGGTGGATAAATATACTATCGAGACTCATTAGATAATTTGAATTATTTCAAATGTATATGGAATATGTGTCATTAAGTAATAGTCTTTTAACTTAGTTTCTTAGTGATGAAGTAACCTAAGATTTGGTGATGGAGAATTAGAAAATACTGAAACTTTTTACATCTATTATACCATAATACAATATGAATATGGTGGATAAATATACTATCGAGACTCATTAGATAATTTGAATTATTTCAAATGTATATGGAATATGTGTCATTAAGTAATAGTCTTTTAACTTAGTTTCTTAGTGATGAAGAAACCTAATATTTGGTGACGGAGAATTAGAAAATACTCAAACAGTTTACATCTATTATACCATAATACAATGTGAATATGGTGAATAAATATACTATCGAGACTCATTAGATAATTTGAATTATTTCAAATGTATATGGAATATGTGTCATTAAGTAATTGTCTTTTAACTTAGTTTCTTAGTGATGAAGTGACCTAAGATTTGGTGATGGAGAATTAGAAAATACTGAAACTGTTTACATCTATTATACCATAATACAATATGAATATGGTGGATTAAATATACTATCGAGACTCATTAGATAATTTTAATTATTTTAAAAAGTATATGGAATATGTGTCATTAAGTAATAGTCTTTTAACCTAGTTTCTTAGTGATGAAATAACCTAAGATTTGGTGATGGAGATTCAGAAAATACTGAAATTGTTTACATCTATTATACCATAATACAATATGAATATGGTGAATAAATATACTATCGAGACTCATTAGATAATTTGAATTATTTTCCATATATATAAAATATGTGTCATCAATTAATAGTCTTTTAACTTAGTTTCTTAGTGATGAAGTAACCTAAAATTCTGTGATGGAGAAGAAGAAAATACTGAAATTGTTTACATCTATTAAACCATAATACAATATGAATATGGTGAATAAAAATACTATCGAGACTCATTATATAATTTGAATTATTTCTAATATATATGGATTATGTGTCATTAATTAATAGTCTTTTAGCTTAGTTTATTGGTGAAGAAGTAACCTAAGATTTGGTGATGGAGAATTAGAAAATACTGAAACTGTTTACATCTATTATACCATAATACAATATGAATATGGTGGATAAATATACTATCGAGACTCATTAGATAATTTGAATTATTTCAAATGTATATGGAATATGTGTCATTAAGTAATAGTCTTTTAACTTAGTTTCTTAGTGATGAAGTAACCTAAGATTTGGTGATGGAGAATTAGAAAATACTGAAACTTTTTACATCTATTATACCATAATACAATATGAATATGGTGGATAAATATACTATCGAGACTCATTAGATAATTTGAATTATTTCAAATGTATATGGAATATGTGTCATTAAGTAATAGTCTTTTAACTTAGTTTCTTAGTGATGAAGAAACCTAATATTTGGTGACGGAGAATTAGAAAATACTGAAACAGTTTACATCTATTATACCATAATACAATGTGAATATGGTGAATAAATATACTAACGCGACTCATTAGATAATTTGAATTATTTCAAATGTATATGGAATATGTGTCATTAAGTAATAGTCTTTTAACTTAGTTTCTTAGTGATGAAGAAACCTAATATTTGGTCACGGAGAATTAGAAAATACTGAAACAGTTTACATCTATTATACCATAATACAATGTGAATATGGTGAATAAATATACTATCGAGACTCATTAGATAATTTGATTATTTCAAATGTATATGGAATATGTGTCATTAAGTAATTGTCTTTTAACTTAGTTTCTTAGTGATGAAGTAACCTAAGATTTGGTGATGGAGAATTAGAAAATACTGAAACTGTTTACATCTATTATACCATAATACAATATGAATATGGTGGATAAATATACTATCGAGACTCATTAGATAATTTTAATTATTTTAAAAAGTATATGGAATATGTGTCATTAAATAATAGTCTTTTAACCTAGTTTCTTAGTGATGAAATAACCTAAGATTTGGTGATGGAGAATAAGAAAATACTCAAATTGTTTACATCTATTATACCATAATACAATATGAATATGGTGAATAAATATACTATCGAGACTCATTAGATAATTTGAATTATTTTCCATGTATATAAAATATGTGTCATCAATTAATAGTCTTTTAACTTAGTTTTTTTAGTGATGAAGTAACCTAAAATTCTGTGTTGGAGAAGAAGAAAAATAATGAAATTGTTTACATCTATTATACCATAATACAATATGAATATGGTGGATAAATATACTATTGAGACTCATTAGATAATTTGAATTATTTGAAATGTATATGGAATATGTGTCATTAAGTAATAGTCTTTTAACTTAGTTTCTTAGTGATGAAGTAACCTAAAATTTGGTGATGGAGAATTAGAAAATACTGAAATTGTTTACATCTATTATACCATAATACAATATTAATATGGTGGATAAATATACTATCGAGACTCATTAGATAATTTGAATTATTTCAAATGTATATGGAATATGTGTCATTAAGTAATAGTCTTTTAACTTAGTTTCTTAGTGATAAAGTAACCTAAAATTTTGTGTTGGAGAAGAAGAAAAATAATGAAATTGTTTACATCTATTATACCATAATACAATATGAATATGGTGGATAAATATACTATTGAGACTCATTAGATAATTTGAATTATTTGAAATGTATATGGAATATGTGTCATTAAGTAATAGTCTTTTAACTTAGTTTCTTAGTGATGAAGTAACCTAAAATTTGGTGATGGAGAATTAGAAAATACTGAAATTGTTTACATCTATTATACCATAATACAATATGAATATGGTGGATAAATATACTATCGAGACTAATTAGATAATTTGAATTATTTCAAATGTATATGGAATATGTGTCATTAAGTAATAGTCTTTTAACTTAGTTTCTTAGTGATGAAGTAACCTAAGATTTGGTGATGGAGAATTAGAAAATACTGAAACTTTTTACATCTATTATACCATAATACAATATGAATATGGTGGATAAATATACTATCGAGACTCATTAGATAATTTGAATTATTTCAAATGTATATGGAATATGTGTCACTAAGTAATAGTCTTTTAACTTAGTTTCTTAGTGATGAAGAAACCTAATATTTGGTGACGGAGAATTAGAAAATACTGAAACAGTTTACATCTATTATACCATAATACAATGTGAATATGGTGAATAAATATACTATCGAGACTCATTAGATAATTTGAATTATTTCAAATGTATATGGAATATGTTTCATTAAGTAATTGTCTTTTAACTTAGTTTCTTAGTGATGAAGTGACCTAAGATTTTGTGATGGAGAATTAGAAAATACTGAAACTGTTTACATCTAT
Source organism: Vicia faba (assembly GCA_948472305.1). NCBI lineage: Eukaryota > Viridiplantae > Streptophyta > Magnoliopsida > Fabales > Fabaceae > Vicia > Vicia faba. Next base: position 216,725 of record CATIWC010001073.1, read on the forward strand.
TATACCATAATACAATATGAATATGGTGGATAAATATACTATCGAGACTCATTAGATAATTTTAATTTTTTTAAAAAGTCTATGGAATATGTGTCATTAAGTAATAGTCTTTTAACCTAGTTTCTTAGTGATGAAATAACCTAAGATTTAGTGATGGAGAATAAGAAAATACTGAAATTGTTTACATCTATTATACCATAATACAATATGAATATGGTGAATAAATATACTATCGAGACTCATTAGATAATTTGAATTATTTTCCATGTATATAAAATATGTGTCATCAATTAATAGTCTTTTAACTTAGTTTCTTAGTGATGAAGTAACCTAAAATTCTGTGATGGAGAAGAAGAAAATACTGAAATTGTTTACATCTATTAAACCATAATACAATATGAATATGGTGAGTAAATATACTATCGAGACTCATTATATAATTTGAATTATTTCTAATATATATGGAATATGTGTCATTAATTAATAGTCTTTTAACTTAGTTTCTTGGTGAAGAAGTAACCTAAGATTTGGAGATGGAGAATTAGAAAATACTGAAACTGTTTACATCTATTATACCATAATACAATATGAATATGGTGGATAAATATACTATCGAGACTCATTGGATAATTTGAATTATTTCAAATGTATATGGAATATGTGTCATTAAGTAATAGTCTTTTAACTTAGTTTCTTAGTGATGAAGTAACCTAATATTTGGTGACAGAGAATTAGAAAATACTGAAACAGTTTACATCTATAATACCATAATACAATGTGAATATGGTGAATAATTATACTATTGAGACTCATTATATAATTTGAATTATTTTCAATGTATATAAAATATGTGCCATCAATTAATAGTCTTTTAACTTAGTTTATTAGTGATGAAGTAACCTAAAATTTGGTGATGGAGAAGAAGAAAATACTGAAACTATTTACATCTATTATACCATAATACAATATGAATATGGTGAATAAATATACTATTGAAAATCATTATATAATTTGAATTATTTCTAATGTATATGGAATATGTGTCATTAATTAATAGTCTTTTAACTTAGTTTCTTGGTGAAGAAGTAACCTAAAACATGGTGATGGAGAAGAAGGAAAATACTGAAATTGTTTACGTCTATTATACCATAATAAAATATGAATATGGTGGATAAATATACTATCGATACTTATTAGAAAATTTGAATTATTTCAAATGTATATAGAATATGTGTCATTAAGTAATAGTCTTTTAACTTAGTTTCTTAGTGATAAAGTAACCTAAAATTTGGTGTTGGAGAAGAAGAAAAATAATGAAATTGTTTACATCTATTATACCATAATACAATATGAATATGGTGGATAAATATACTATTGAGACTCATTAGATAATTTGAATTATTTGAAATGTATATGGAATATGTGTCATTAAGTAATAGTCTTTTAACTTAGTTTCTTAGTGATGAAGTAACCTAAAATTTGGTGATGGAGAATTAGAAAATACTGAAATTGTTTACATCTATTATACCATAATACAATATGAATATGGTTGATAAATATACTATCGAGACTCATTAGATAATTTGAATTATTTCAAATGTATATGGAATATGTGTCATTAAGTAATAGTCTTTTAACTTAGTTTCTTAGTGATGAAGAAACCTAATATTTGGTCACGGAGAATTAGAAAATACTGAAACAGTTTACATCTATTATACCATAATATAATGTGAATATGGTGAATAAATATACTATCGAGACTCATTAGATAATTTGAATTATTTCAAATGTATATGGAATATGTGTCATTAAGTAATTATCTTTTAACGTAGTTTCTTAGTGATGAAGTAACCTAAGATTTGGTGATGGAGAATTAGAAAATAGTGAAACTGTTTACATCTATTATACCATAATACAATATGAATATGGTGGATAAATATACTATCGAGACTCATTAGATAATTTTAATTATTTTAAAAAGTATATGGAATATGTGTCATTAAGTAATAGTCTTTTAACCTAGTTTCCTAGTGATGAAATAACCTAAGATTTGGTGATGGAGAATAAGAAAATACTGAAATTGTTTACATCTATTATACCATAATACAATATGAATATGGTGAATAAATATACTATCGAGACTCATTAGATAATTTGAATTATTTTCCATGTATATAAAATATGTGTCATCAATTAATAGTCTTTTAACTTAGTTTCTTAGTGATGAAGTAACCTAAAATTCTGTGATGGAGAAGAAGAAAATACTGAAATTGTTTACATCTATTAAACCATAATACAATATGAATATGGTGAATAAATATACTATCGAGACTCATTATATAATTTGAATTATTTCTAATATATATGGAATATGTGTCATTAATTAATAGTCTTTTAACTTAGTTTCTTGGTGAAGAAGTAACCTAAGATTTGGTGATGGAGAATTAGAAAATATTGAAACTGTTTACATCTATTATACCATAATACAATATGAATATGGTGGATAAATATACTATCGAGACTCATTAGATAATTTGAATTATTTCAAATGTATATGGAATATGTGTCATTAAGTAATAGTCTTTTAACTTAGTTTCTTAGTGATGAAGTAACCTAATATTTGGTGACAGAGAATTAGAAAATACTGAAACAGTTTACATCTATAATACCATAATACAATGTGAATATGGTGAATAAATATACTATCGAGACTCATTATATAATTTGAATTATTTTCAATGTATATAAAATATGTGCCATCAATTAATAGTCTTTTAACTTAGTTTCTTAGTGATGAAGTAACCTAAAATTTGGTGATGGAGAAGAAGAAAATACTGAAACTATTTACATCTATTATACCATAATACAATATGAATATGGTGAATAAATATACTATTGAAAATCATTATATAATTTGAATTATTTCTAATGTATATGCAATATGTGTCATTAATTAATAGTCTTTTAACTTAGTTTCTTGGTGAAGAAGTAACCTAAAATTTGGTGATGGAGAAGAAGGAAAATACTGAAATTGTTTACGTCTATTATACCATAATACAATATGAATATGGTGGATAAATATACGATCGATACTTATTAGAAAATTAGAATTATTTCAAATGTATATGGAATATGTGTCATTAAGTAATAGTCTTTTAACTCAGTTTCTTAGTGATAAAGTAACCTAAAATTTGGTGTTGGAGAAGAAGAAAAATAATGAAATTGTTTACATCTATTATACCATAATACAATATGAATATGGTGGATAAATATACTATTGAGACTCATTAGATAATTTGAATTATTTGAAATGTATATGGAATATATGTCATTAAGTAATAGTCTTTTAACTTAGTTTCCTAGTGATGAAGTAACCTAAAATTTGGTGATGGAGAATTGGAAAATACTGAAATTGTTTACATCTATTATACCATAATACAATATGAATATGGTGGATAAATATACTATCGAGACTCATTAGATAATTTGAATTATTTCAAATGTATATGGAATATGTGTCATTAAGTAATAGTCTTTTAACTTAGTTTCTTAGTGATGAAGAAACCTAATATTTGGTCACGGAGAATTAGAAAATACTGAAACAGTTTACATCTATTATACCATAATACAATGTGAATATGGTGAATAAATATACTATCGAGACTCATTAGATAATTTGAATTATTTCAAATGTATATGGAATATGTGTCATTAAGTAATTATCTTTTAACTTAGTTTCTTAGTGATGAAGTAACCTAAGATTTGGTGAGGGAGAATTAGAAAATACTGAAACTGTTTACATATATTATACCATAATACAATATGAATATGGTGGATAAATATACTATCGAGAGTCATTAGATAATTTTAATTATTTTAAAAAGTATATGGAATATGTGTCATTAAGTAATAGTCTTTTAACCTAGTTTCCTAGTGATGAAATAACCTAAGATTTGGTGATGGAGAATAAGAAAATACTGAAATTGTTTACATCTATTATACCATAATACAATATGAATATGGTGAATAAATATACCATCGATACTCATTAGAAAATTTGAATTATTTCAAATGTATATGGAATATGTGTCATTAAGTAATAGACTTTTAACTTAGTTTCTTAGTGATAAAGTAACCTAAAATTTGGTGTTGGAGAAGAAGAAAAATAATGAAATTGTTTACATCTATTATACCATAATACAATATGAATATGGTGGATAAATATACTATTGAGACTCATTAGATAATTTGAATTATTTGAAATGTATATGGAATATGTGTCATTAAGTAATAGTCTTTTAACTTAGTTTCTTAGTGATGAAGTAACCTAAAATTTGGTGATGGAGAATTAGAAAATACTGAAATTGTTTACATCTATTATACCATAATACAATATGAATATGGTGGATAAATATACTATCGAGACTCATTAGATAATTTGAATTATTTCAAATGTATATGGAATATGTGTCATTAAGTAATAGTCTTTTAACTTAGTTTCTTAGTGATAAAGTAACCTAAAATTTGGTGTTGGAGAAGAAGAAAAATAATGAAATTGTTTACATCTATTATACCATAATACAATATGAATATGGTGGATAAATATACTATTGAGACTCATTAGATAATTTGAATTATTTGAAATGTATATGGAATATGTGTCACTAAGTAATAGTCTTTTAACTTAGTTTCTTAGTGATGAAGTAACCTAAAATTTGGTGATGGAGAATTAGAAAATACTGAAATTGTTTACATCTATTATACCATAATACAATATGAATATGGTGGATGATATACTATCGAGACTCATTAGATAATTTGAATTATTTCAAATGTATATGGAATATGTGTCATTAAGTAATAGTCTTTTAACTTAGTTTCTTAGTATTGAAGTAACCTAAGATTTGGTGATGGAGAATTAGAAAATACTGAAACTTTTTACATCTATTATACCATAATACAATATGAATATGGTGGATAAATATACTATCGAGACTCATTAGATAATTTGAATTATTTCAAATGTATATGGAATATGTGTCACTAAGTAATAGTCTTTTAACTTAGTTTCTTAGTGATGAAGAAACCTAATATTTGGTGACGGAGAATTAGAAAATACTGAAACAGTTTACATCTATTATACCATAATACAATGTGAATATGGTGAATAAATATACTATCGAGACTCATTAGATAATTTGAATTATTTCAAATGTATATGGAATATGTGTCATTAAGTAATTGTCTTTTAACTTAGTTTCTTAGTGATGAAGTAACCTAAGATTTGGTGATGGAGAATTAGAAAATACTGAAACTTTTTACATCTGTTATACCATAATACAATATGAATATGGTGAATAAATATACTATCGAGACTCATTAGATAATTTGAATTATTTCCATGTATATAAAATATGTGTCATCAATTAATAGTCTTTTAACTTAGTTTCTTAGTGATGAAGTAACCTAAAATTCTGTGATGGAGAAGAAGAAAATTCTGAAATTGTTTACATCTATTAAACCATAATACAATATGAATATGGTGAATAAATATACTATCGAGACTCATTATATAATTTGAATTATTTCTAATATATATGGAATATGTGTCATTAATTAATAGTCTTTTAACTTAGTTTCTTGGTGAAGAAATAACCTAAGATTTGGTGATGGAGAATTAGAAAATACTGAAACTGTTTACATCTATTATACCATAATACAATATGAATATGGTGGATAAATATACTATCGAGACTCATTAGATAATTTGAATTATTTCAAATGTATATGGAATATGTGTCATTAAGTAATAGTCTTTTAACTTAGTTTCTTAGTGATGAAGTAACCTAATATTTGGTGACAGAGAATTAGAAAATACTGAAACAGTTTACATCTATAATACCATAATACAATGTGAATATGGTGAATAAATATACTATCGAGACTCATTATATAATTTGAATTATTTTCAATGTATATAAAATATGTGTCATCAATTAATAGTCTTTTAACTTAGTTTCTTAGTGATGAAGTAACCTTAAATTTGGTGATGGAGAAGAAGAAAATACTGAAACTGTTTACATCTATTATACCATAATACAATATGAATATGGTGAATAAATATACTATTGAAAATCATTATATAATTTGAATTATTTCTAATGTATATGGAATATGTGTCATTAATTAATAGTCTTATAACTTAGTTTCTTGGTGAAGAAGTAACCTAAAATTTGGTGATGGAGAAGAAGGAAAATACTGAAATTGTTTACGTCTATTATACCATAATACAATATGAATATGGTGGATAAATATACTATCGATACTAATTAGAAAATTTTAATTATTTCAAATGTATATGGAATATGTGTCATTAAGTAATGGTGTTTTAACTTAGTTTCTTAGTGATGAAGTAACCTAAGATTTGGTGTTGGAGAATTAGAAAATACTGAAACTGTTTACATCTATTATACCATAATACAATATGAATATGGTGGATTAATATACTATCAAGATTCATTATATAATTTGAATTATTTCTAATGTATATGGAATATTTGTCGTTAATTAATAGTCTTTTAACTTAGTTTCTTGGTGAAGAAGTAACCTAAAAATTTGGTGATGGAGAAGAAGGAAAATACTGAAATTGTTTACATCTACTATACCATAATACAATATGAACATGGTGGATAAATATACTATCGAGACTCATTAGATAATTTGAATTATTTCAAATGTATATGGAATATGTGTCATTAAGTAATAGTCTTTTAACTTAGTTTCTTAGTGATGAAGTAACCTAAGATTTGGTGATGGAGAATTAGAAAATACTGAAACTTTTTACATCTATTATACCATAATACAATATGAATATGGTGGATAAATATACTATCTAGACTCATTAGATAATTTGAATTATTTCAAATGTATATGGAATATGTGTCATTAAGTAATTGTCTTTTAACTTAGTTTCTTAGTGATGAAGTGACCTAAGATTTGGTGATGGAGAATTAGAAAATACTGAAACTGTTTACATCTATTATACCATAATACAATATGAATATGGTGGATAAATATACTATCGAGACTCATTAGATAATTTTAATTATTTTAAAAAGTATATGGAATATGTGTCATTAAGTAATAGTCTTTTAACCTAGTTTCTTAGTGATGAAATAACCTAAGATTTGGTGATGGAGAATAAGAAAATACTGAAATTGTTTACATCTATTATACCATAATACAATATGAATATGGTGAATAAATATACTATCGAGACTCATTAAATAATTTGAATTATTTTCCATGTATATAAAATATGTGTCATCAATTAATAGTCTTTTAACTTAGTTTCTTAGTGATGAAGTAACCTAAAATTCTGTGATGGAGAAGAAGAAAATACTGAAATTGTTTACATCTATTAAACCATAATACAATATGAATATGGTGAATAAATATACTATCGAGACTCATTATATAATTTGAATTATTTCTAATATATATGGAATATGTGTCATTAATTAATAGTCTTTTAACTTAGTTTATTGGTGAAGAAGTAACCTAAGATTTGGTGATGCAGAATTAGAAAATACTGAAACTGTTTACATCTATTATACCATAATACAATATGAATATGGTGGATAAATATACTATCGAGACTCATTAGATAATTTGAATTATTTCAAATGTATATGGAATACGTGTCATTAAGTAATAGTCTTTTAACTTAGTTTCTTAGTTATGAAGTAACCTAAGATTTGGTAGTGGAGAATTAGAAAATACTGAAACTTTTTACATCTATTATACCATAATACAATATGAATATGGTGGATAAATATACTATCGAGACTCATTAGATAATTTGAATTATTTCAAATGTATATGGAATATGTGTCATTAAGTAATAGTCTTTTAACTTAGTTTCTTAGTGATGAAGAAACCTAATATTTGGTGACGGAGAATTAGAAAATACTGAAATAGTTTACATCTATTATACCATAATACAATGTGAATATGGTGCATAAATATAATATCGAGACTCATTAGATAATTTGAATTATTTCAAATGTATATGGAATATGTGTCATTAAGTAATAGTCTTTTAACTTAGTTTCTTAGTGATGAAGAAACCTAATATTTGGTGACGGAGAATTAGAAAATACTGAAACAGTTTACATCTATTATACCATAATACAATGTGAATATGGTGAATAATTATACTATCGAGACTCATTAGATAATTTGAATTATTTCAAATGTATATGGAATATGTGTCATTAAGTAATTGTCTTTTAACTTAGTTTCTTAGTGATGAAGTAACCTAAGATTTGGTGATGGAGAATTAGAAAATACTGAAACTGTTTACATCTATTATACCATAATACAATATGAATATGGTGGATAAATATACTATCGAGACTCATTAGATAATTTTAATTATTTTAAAAAGTATATGGAATATGTGTCATTAAGTAATAGTCTTTTAACCTAGTTTCTTAGTGATGAAATAACCTAAGATTTGGTGATGGAGAATAAGAAAATACTGAAATTGTTTACATCTATTATACCATAATACAATATGAATATGGTGAATAAATATACTATCGAGACTCATTAGATAATTTGAATTATTTTCCATGTATATAAAATATGTGTCATCAATTAATAGTCTTTTAACTTAGTTTCTTAGTGATGAAGTAACTTAAAATTCTGTGATGGAGAAGAAGAAAATACTGAAATTGTTTACATCTATTAAACCATAATACAATATGAATATGGTGAATAAATATACTATCGAGACACATTATATAATTTGAATTATTTCTAATATATATGGAATATGTGTCATTAATTAATAGTCTTTTAACTTAGTTTATTGGTGAAGAAGTAACCTAAGATTTGGTGATGCAGAATTAGAAAATACTGAAACTGTTTACATCTATTATACCATAATACAATATGAATATGGTGGATAAATATACTATCGAGACTCATTAGATAATTTGAATTATTTCAAATGTATATGGAATACGTGTCATTAAGTAATAGTCTTTTAACTTAGTTTCTTAGTTATGAAGTAACCTAAGATTTGGTAGTGGAGAATTAGAAAATACTGAAACTTTTTACATCTATTATACCATAATACAATATGAATATGGTGGATAAATATACTATCGAGACTCATTAGATAATTTGAATTATTTCAAATGTATATGGAATATGTGTCATTAAGTAATAGTCTTTTAACTTAGTTTCTTAGTGATGAAGAAACCTAATATTTGGTGACGGAGAATTAGAAAATACTGAAATAGTTTACATCTATTATACCATAATACAATGTGAATATGGTGCATGAATATACTATCGAGACTCATTAGATAATTTGAATTATTTCAATGTATATGGAATATGTGTCATTAAGTAATAGTCTTTTAACTTAGTTTCTTAGTAATGAAGAAACCTAATATTTGGTGACGGAGAATTAGAAAATACTGAAACAGTTTACATCTATTATACCATAATACAATGTGAATATGGTGAATAATTATACTATCGAGACTCATTAGATAATTTGAATTATTTCAAATGTATATGGAATATGTGTCATTAAGTAATTGTCTTTTAACTTAGTTTCTTAGTGATGAAGTAACCTAAGATTTGGTGATGGAGAATTAGAAAATACTGAAACTGTTTACATCTATTATACCATAATACAATATGAATATGGTGGATAAATATACTATCGAGACTCATTAGATAATTTTAATTATTTTAAAAAGTATATGGAATATGTGTCATTAAGTAATAGTCTTTTAACCTAGTTTCTTAGTGATGAAATAACCTAAGATTTGGTGATGGAGAATAAGAAAATACTGAAATTGTTTACATCTATTATACCATAATACAATATGAATATGGTGAATAAATATACTATCGAGACTCATTAGATAATTTGAATTATTTTCCATGTATATAAAATATGTGTCATCAATTAATAGTCTTTTAACTTAGTTTCTTAGTGATGAAGTAACCTAAAATTCTGTGATGGAGAAGAAGAAAATACTGAAATTGTTTACATCTATTAAACCATAATACAATATGAATATGGTGAATAAATATACTATCGAGACTCATTATATAATTTGAATTATTTCTAATATATATGGAATATGTGTCATTAATTAATAGTCTTTTAACTTAGTTTCTTGGTGAAGAAATAACCTAAGATTTGGTGATGGAGAATTAGAAAATACTGAAACTGTTTACATCTATTATACCATAATACAATATGAATATGGTGGATAAATATACTATCAAGACTCATTAGATAATTTGAATTATTTCAAATGTATATGGAATATGTGTCATTAAGTAATAGTCTTTTAACTTAGTTTCTTAGTGATGAAGTAACCTAATATTTGGTGACGGAGAATTAGAAAATACTGAAACGGTTTACATCTATAATACCATAATACAATGTGAATATGGTGAATAAATATACTATAGAGACTCATTATATAATTTGATTATTTTCAATGTATATAAAATATGTGTCATCAATTAATAGTCTTTTAACTTAGTTTCTTAGTGATGAAGTAACCTATAATTCGGTGATGGAGAAGAAGAAAATACTGAAACTGTTTACATCTATTATACCATAATACAATATGAATATGGTGAATAAATATACTATTGAAAATCATTATATAATTTGAATTATTTCTAATGTATATGGAATATGTGTCATTAATTAATAGTCTTTTAACTTAGTTTCTTGGTGAAGAAGTAACCTAAAAATTTGGTGATGGAGAAGAAGGAAAATACTGAAATTGTTTACATCTACTATACCATAATACAATATGAACATGGTTGATAAATATACTATCGAGACTCATTAGATAATTTGAATTATTTCAAATGTATATGGAATATGTGTCATTAAGTAATAGTCTTTTAACTTAGTTTCTTAGTGATGAAGTAACCTATGATTTGGTGATGAAGAATTAGAAAATACTGAAACTGTTTACATCTATTATATCATAATACAATATGAATATGGTGAATAAATATACTATCGAGACTCATTAGAAAATTTGAATTATTTCAAATGTATATGGAATATGTGTCATTAAGTAATAGTCTTTTAACTTAGTTTCTTAGTGATGAAGTAACCTAAGATTTGGTGATGTAGAATTAGAAAATACTGAAACTGTTTACATATATTTTACCATAATACAATATGAATATGGTGGATAAATATACTATCGAGACTCATTAGATAATTTGAATTATTTCAAATGTATATGGAATATGTGTCATTAAGTAATAGTCTTTTAACTTAGTTTCTTAGTGATGAAGTAACCTATGATTTGATGATGGAGAATTAGAAAATACTGAAACTGTTTACATCTATTATACCATAATACAATATGAATATGGTGGATAAATATACTATAGAGACTCATTAGATAATTTGAATTATTTCAAATGTATATGGAATATGTGTCATTAAGTAATAGTCTTTTAACTTAGTTTCTTAGTGATGAAGTAACTTATGATTTGGTGATGAAGAATTAGAAAATACAGAAACTGTTTACATATATTATACCATAATACAATATGAATATGGTGAATAAATATACTATCCAGACTCATTAGATAATTTGAATTATTTCAAATGTATATGTAATATGTGTTATTAAGTAATAGTCTTTTAACTTAGTTTCTTAGTGATGAAATAACCTAAAATTTAGTGATGGAGAATTAGAAAATACTGAAACAGTTTACATCTATTATACCATAATACAATGTGAATATGGTGAATAAATATACTATCCATACTCATTAGATAATTTGAATTATTTCAAATGTATATGGAATATGTGTCATTAAGTAATAGTCTTTTAACTTAGTTTCTTAGTGATGAAGAAACCTAATATTTGGTGACGGAGAATTAGAAAATACTGAAACAGTTTACATCTATTATACCATAATACAATGTGAATATGGTGAATAATTATACTATCGAGACTCATTAGATAATTTGAATTATTTCAATATGTATATGGAATATGTGTCATTAAGTAATTGTCTTTTAACTTAGTTTCTTAGTGATGAAGTAACCTAAGATTTGGTGATGGAGAATTAGAAAATACTGAAAATGTTTACATCTATTATACCATAATACAATATGAATATGGTGAATAAATATACTATCGAGACTCATTAGATAATTTGACTTACTTTCCATGTATATAAAATATGTGTCATCAATTAATAGTCTTTTAACTTAGTTTCTTAGTGATGAAGTAACCTAAAATTCTGTGATGGAGAAGAAGAAAATACTGAAATTGTTTACATCTATTAAACCATAATACAATATGAATATGGTGAATAAATATACTATCGAGACTCATTATATAATTTGAATTATTTCTAATATATATGGAATATGTGTCATTAATTAATAGTCTTTTAACTTAGTTTCTTGGTGAAGAAATAACCTAAGATTTGGTGATGGAGAATTAGAAAATACTGAAACTGTTTACATCTATTATACCATAATACAATATGAATATGGTGGATAAATATACTATAGAGACTCATTAGATAATTTGAATTATTTCAAATGTATATGGAATATGTGTCATTAAGTAATAGTCTTTTAACTTAGTTTCTTAGTGATGAAGTAACTTATGATTTGGTGATGAAGAATTAGAAAATACAGAAACTGTTTACATCTATTATACCATAATACAATATGAATATGGTGAATAAATATACTATCCAGACTCATTAGATAATTTGAATTATTTCAAATGTATATGTAATATGTGTCATTAAGTAATAGTCTTTTAACTTAGTTTCTTAGTGATGAAATAACCTAAAATTTAGTGATGGAGAATTAGAAAATACTGAAACAGTTTACATCTATTATACCATAATACAATGTGAATATGGTGAATAAATATACTATCGAGACTCATTAGATAATTTGAATTATTTCATATGTATATGGAATATGTGTCATTAAGTAATAGTCTTTTAACTTAGTTTCTTAGTGATGAAGAAACCTAATATTTGGTGACGGAGAATTAGAAAATACTGAAACAGTTTACATCTATTATACCATAATACAATGTGAATATGGTGAATAATTATACTATCGAGACTCATTAGATAATTTGAATTATTTCAAATGTATATGGAATATGTGTCATTAAGTAATTGTCTTTTAACTTAGTTTCTTAGTGATGAAGTAACCTAAGATTTGGTGATGGAGAATTAGAAAATACTGAAAATGTTTACATCTATTATACCATAATACAATATGAATATGGTGAATAAATATACTATCGAGACTCATTAGATAATTTGAATTATTTTCCATGTATATAAAATATGTGTCATCAATTAATAGTCTTTTAACTTAGTTTCTTAGTGATGAAGTAACCTAAAATTCTGTGATGGAGAAGAATAAAATACTGAAATTGTTTACATCTATTAAACCATAATACAATATGAATATGGTGAAAAAATATACTATCGATACTCATTATATAATTTGAATTATTTCTAATATATATGGAATATGTGTCATTAATTAATAGTCTTTTAACTTAGTTTCTTGGTGAAGAAATAACCTAAGATTTGGGGATGGAGAATTAGAAAATACTGAAACTGTTTACATCTATTATACCATAATACAATATGAATATGGTGGATAAATATACTATCGAGACTCATTAGATAATTTGAATTATTTCAAATGTATATGGAATATGTGTCATTAAGTAATAGTCTTTTAACTTAGTTTCTTAGTGATGAAGTAACCTAATATTTGGTGACAGAGAATTAGAAAATACTGAAACAGTTTACATCTATAATACCATAATACAATGTGAATATGGTGAATAAATATACTATCGAGACTCATTAGATAATTTTAATTATTTTAAAAAGTATATGGAATATGTGTCATTAAGTAATAGTCTTTTAACCTAGTTTCTTAGTGATGAAATAACCTAAGATTTGGTGATGGAGAATAAGAAAATACTGAAATTGTTTACATCTATTATACCATAATACAATATGAATATGGTGAATAAATATACTATCGAGACTCATTAGATAATTTGAATTATTTTCCATGTATATAAAATATGTGTCATCAATTAATAGTCTTTTAACTTAGTTTCTTAGTGATGAAGTAACCTAAAATTCTGTGATGGAGAAGAAGAAAATACTGAAATTGTTTACATCTATTAAACCATAATACAATATGAATATGGTGAATAAATATACTATCGAGACTCATTATATAATTTGAATTATTTCTAATATATATGGAATATGTGTCATTAATTAATAGTCTTTTAACTTAGTTTCTTGGTGAAGAAATAACCTAAGATTTGGTGATGGAGAATTAGAAAATACTGAAACTGTTTACATCTATTATACCATAATACAATATGAATATGGTGGATAAATATACTATCGAGACTCATTAGATAATTTGAATTATTTCAAATGTATATGGAATATGTGTCATTAAGTAATAGTCTTTTAACTTAGTTTCTTAGTGATGAAGTAACCTAATATTTGGTGATGGAGAATTAGAAAATACTGAAACAGTTTACATCTATAATACCATAATACAATGTGAATATGGTTAATAAATATACTATCGAGACTCGTTATATAATTTGAATTATTTTCAATGTATATAAAATATGTGTCATCAATTAATAGTCTTTTAACTTAGTTTCTTAGTGATGAAGTAACCTAAAATTTGGTGATGGAGAAGAAGAAAATACTGAAACTGTTTACATCTATTATACCATAATACAATATGAATATGGTGAATAAATATACTATTGAAAATCATTATATAATTTGAATTATTTCTAATGTATATGGAATATGTGTCATTAATTAATAGTCTTTTAACTTAGTTTCTTGGTGAAGAAGTAACCTAAAATTTGGTGATGGAGAAGAAGGAAAATACTGAAATAGTTTATGTCTATTATACCATAATACAATATGAATATGGTGGATAAATATACTATCGATACTAATTAGAAAATTTGAATTATTTCAAATGTATATGGAATATGTGTAATTAAGTAATGGTGTTTTAACTTAGTTTCTTAGTGATGAAGTAACCTAAGATTTGGTGTTGGAGAATTAGAAAATACTGAAACTGTTTACATCTATTATACCATAATACAATATGAATATGGTGGATTAATATACTATCGAGATTCATTATATAATTTGAATTATTTCTAATGTATATGGAATATGTGTCATTAATTAATAGTCTTTTAACTTAGTTTCTTGGTGAAGAAGTAACCTAAAAATTTGGTGATGGAGAAGAAGGAAAATACTGAAATTGTTTACATCTACTATACCATAATACAATATGAACATGGTTGATAAATATACTATCGAGACTCATTAGATAATTTGAATTATTTCAAATGTATATGGAATATGTGTCATTAAGTAATAGTCTTTTAACTTAGTTTCTTAGTGATGAAGTAACCTATGATTTGGTGATGAAGTATTAGAAAATACTGAAACTGTTTACATCTATTATACCATAATACAATATGAATATGGTGAATAAATATACTATCGAGACTCATTAGATAATTTGAATTATTTCAAATGTATATGGAATATGTGTCATTAAGTAATAGTCTTTTAACTTAGTTTCTTAGTGATGAAGTAACCTAAAATTTAGTGATGGAGAAAAAGAAAAATATTGAAATTGTTTACATCTATTATACCATAATACAATATGAATATGTTGGATAAATATACTATCGAGACTCATTAGATGATTTGAATTATTTCAAATGTATATGGAATATTTGTCATCAAGTAATAGTCTTTTAACTTAGTTTCTTAGTGATGAAGTAACCTATGATTTGGTGATGGATAATTAGAAAATACTGAAACTGTTTACATCTATTATACCATAATACAATATGAATATGGTGGATAAATATACTATCGAGGCTCATTAGATAATTTGAATTATTTCAAATGTATTTGGAATATGTGTCATTAAGTAATAGTCTTTTAACTTAGTTTCTTAATGATGAAGTAACCTAAAATTTGGTGATGGAGAAGAAGAAAATACTGAAATTGTTTACATCTATTATACCATAATACCATATGAATATGGTGAATAAATATACTATCGAGAATCATTATATAATTTGAATTATTTCTAATGTATATGAAATATGTGTCATTAATTAATAGTCTTTTAACTTAGTTTCTTGGTGAAGAAGTAACCTAAAAATTTGGTGATTGAGAAGAAGGAAAATACTGAAATTGTTTACATCTACTATACCACAATACAATATGAATATGGTGGATAAATATACTATCAAGACTCATTAGATAATTAGAATTATTTCAAATGTATATGAAATATATGTCATTAAGTAATAGTCTTTTAACTTAGTTTCTTATTGATGAAGTAACCTAAGATTTGGTGATGGAGAATTAGAAAATACTGAAACTGTTTACATCTATTATACAATAATACAATATGAATATGGTGGATAAATATACTATCGAGACTGATTAGATAATTTGAATTATTTCAAATGTATATGGAAAATGTGTCATTAAGTAATAGTCTTTTAATTTAGTTTCTTAGTGATGAAGTAACCTAAGATTTGGTGATGAAGAATTAGAAAATACTGAAACTGTTTACATCTATTATACCATAATACAATATGAATATGGTGAATAAATATACTATCGAGACTCATTAGATAATTTGAATTATTTCAAATGTATATGGAATATGTGTCATTAAGTAATAGTCTTTTAACTTAGTTTCTTAGTGATGAATTACCCTAAGATTTGGTGATGGAGAATTAGATAATACTGAAACTGTTTACATCTATTATACCATAAAACAATATGAATATGGTGGATAAATATAATATCGAGAGTCATTAGATAATTTGAATTATTTAAAATGTATATGGAATATGTGTCATTAAGTAATAGTCTTTTAACTTAGTTTCTTAGTGATGAAGTAACCTAAGATTTGGTGAAGGAGAATTAGAAAATACTGAAACTGTTTACATCTATTATACCATAATACAATATGAATATGGTGAATAAATATACTATCGAGACTCATTAGATAATTTGAATTATTTCAAATGTATATGGAATATGTGTCATTAAGTAATAGTCTTTTAACTTAGTTTCTTAGTGATGAAGTAACCTAAAATTTGGTGATGGAGAAGAAGAAAAATATTGAAATTGTTTACATCTATTATACCATAATACAATATGAATATGGTGGATAAATATACTATTGAGACTCATTAGATGATTTGAATTATTTCAAATATATATGGAACATGTGTCTTTAAGTAATAGTCTTTTAACTTAGTTTCTTAGTGATGAAGTAACCTAAAATTTGGTGATGGAGAATTAGAAAATACAGAAACTGTTTACATCTATTATACCATAATACAATATGAATATGGTGGATAAATATAATATCGAGACTCATTAGATAATTTGAATTATTTCAAATGTATATGGAATATGTGTCATTAAGTAATAGTCTTTTAACTTAGTTTCTTAGTGATGAAGTAACCTAAGATTTGGTGATGGAGAATTAGAAAATACTGAAGCTGTTTACATCTATTATACCATAATGCAACATGAATATGGTGGATAAATATACTATCGATACTCATTAGATAATTTGAATTATTTCAAATGTATATGGAATATGTGTCATTAAGTAATAGTCTTTTAACTTAGTTTCTTAGTGATGAAGTAACCTAATATTTGGTGACGGAGAATTAGAAAATACTAAAATAGTTTACATCTATTATACCATAATACAATGTGAATATGGTTAATAAATATACTATCGAGACTCATTAGATAATTTGAATTATTTCAAATGTATATGGAATATGTGTCATTAAGTAATAGTCTTTTAACTTAGTTTCTTAGTGATGAAGTAACCTAAGATTTGGTGATGGAGAATTAGAAAATACTGAAACTGTTTACATCTATTATACCATAATACAATATGAATATGGTGGATAAATATACTATCGAGACTCATTAGATAATTTGAATTATTTCAATGTATATGGAATATGTGTCATTAAGTAATAGTCTTTTAACTTAGTTTCTTAGTAATGAAGTAACCTAAAATTTGGTGATGGAGAAGAAGAAAATACTGAAATTGTTTACATCTATTATACCATAATACCATATGAATATGGTGAATAAATATACTATCGAGAATCATTATATAATTTGAATTATTTCTAATGTATATGAAATATGTGTCATTAATTAATAGTCTTTTAACTTAGTTTCTTGGTGAAGAAGTAACCTAAAAATTTGGTGATGGAGAAGAAGGAAAATACTGAAATTGTTTACATCTACTATACCACAATACAATATGAATATGGTGGATAAATATACTATCTAGACTCATTAGATAATTTGAATTATTTCAAATGTATATGGAATATATGTCATTAAGTAATAGTCTTTTAACTTAGTTTCTTAGTGATGAAGTAACCTAAGATTTGGTGATGGAGAATTAGAAAATACTGAAACTGCTTACATCTATTATACCATATTACAATATGAATATGGTGGATAAATATACTATCGAGACTGATTAGATAATTTGAATTATTTCAAATGTATATGGAATATGTGTCATTAAGTAATAGTCTTTTAACTTAGTTTCTTAGTGATGAAGTAACCTAAGATTTGGTGATGAAGAATTAGAAAATACTGAAACTGTTTACATCTATTATACCATAATACATTATGAATATGGTGAATAAATATACTATCGAGACTCATTAGATAATTTGAATTATTTCAAATGTATATGGAATATGTGTCATTAAGTAATAGTCTTTTAACTTAGTTTCTTAGTGATGAAGTAACCTAAGATTTGGTGATGGAGAATTAGAAAATACTGAAACTGTTTACATCTATTATACCATAATACAATATGAATATGGTGGATAAATATACTATCGAGGCTCATTAGATAATTTGAATTATTTCAAATGTATTTGGAATATGTGTCATTAAGTAATAGTCTTTTAACTTAGTTTCTTAATGATGAAGTAACCTAAAATTTGGTGATGGAGAAGAAGAAAATACTGAAATTGTTTACATCTATTATACCATAATACCATATTAATATGGTGAATAAATATACTATCGAGAATCATTATATAATTTGAATTATTTCTAATGTATATGAAATATGTGTCATTAATTAATAGTCTTTTAACTTAGTTTCTTGGTGAAGAAGTAACCTAAAAATTTGGTGATTGAGAAGAAGGAAAATACTGAAATTGTTTACATCTACTATACCACAATACAATATGAATATGGTGGATAAATATACTATCAAGACTCATTAGATAATTTGAATTATTTCAAATGTATATGAAATATATGTCATTAAGTAATAGTCTTTTAACTTAGTTTCTTATTGATGAAGTAACCTAAGATTTGGTGATGGAGAATTAGAAAATACTGAAACTGTTTACATCTATTATACAATAATACAATATGAATATGGTGGATAAATATACTATCGAGACTGATTAGATAATTTGAATTATTTCAAATGTATATGGAAAATGTGTCATTAAGTAATAGTCTTTTAATTTAGTTTCTTAGTGATGAAGTAACCTAAGATTTGGTGATGAAGAATTAGAAAATACTGAAACTGTTTACATCTATTATACCATAATACAATATGAATATGGTGAATAAATATACTATCGAGACTCATTAGATAATTTGAATTATTTCAAATGTATATGGAATATGTGTCATTAAGTAATAGTCTTTTAACTTAGTTTCTTAGTGATGAATTACCCTAAGATTTGGTGATGGAGAATTAGATAATACTGAAACTGTTTACATCTATTATACCATAAAACAATATGAATATGGTGGATAAATATAATATCGAGAGTCATTAGATAATTTGAATTATTTAAAATGTATATGGAATATGTGTCATTAAGTAATAGTCTTTTAACTTAGTTTCTTAGTGATGAAGTAACCTAAGATTTGGTGAAGGAGAATTAGAAAATACTGAAACTGTTTACATCTATTATACCATAATACAATATGAATATGGTGAATAAATATACTATCGAGACTCATTAGATAATTTGAATTATTTCAAATGTATATGGAATATGTGTCATTAAGTAATAGTCTTTTAACTTAGTTTCTTAGTGATGAAGTAACCTAAAATTTGGTGATGGAGAAGAAGAAAAATATTGAAATTGTTTACATCTATTATACCATAATACAATATGAATATGGTGGATAAATATACTATTGAGACTCATTAGATGATTTGAATTATTTCAAATATATATGGAACATGTGTCATTAAGTAATAGTCTTTTAACTTAGTTTCTTAGTGATGAAGTAACCTAAAATTTGGTGATGGAGAATTAGAAAATACAGAAACTGTTTACATCTATTATACCATAATACAATATGAATATGGTGGATAAATATAATATCGAGACTCATTAGATAATTTGAATTATTTCAAATGTATATGGAATATGTGTCATTAAGTAATAGTCTTTTAACTTAGTTTCTTAGTGATGAAGTAACCTAAGATTTGGTGATGGAGAATTAGAAAATACTGAAGCTGTTTACATCTATTATACCATAATGCAACATGAATATGGTGGATAAATATACTATCGATACTCATTAGATAATTTGAATTATTTCAATTGTATTTGGAATATGTGTCATTAAGTAATAGTCTTTTAACTTAGTTTCTTAGTGATGAAGTAACCTAATATTTGGTGACGGTGAATTAGAAAATACTAAAATAGTTTACATCTATTATACCATAATACAATGTGAATATGGTTAATAAATATACTATCGAGACTCATTAGATAATTTGAATTATTTCAAATGTATATGGAATATGTGTCATTAAGTAATAGTCTTTTAACTTAGTTTCTTAGTGATGAAGTAACCTAAGATTTGGTGATGGAGAATTAGAAAATACTGAAACTGTTTACATCTATTATACCATAATACAATATGAATATGGTGGATAAATATACTATCGAGACTCATTAGATAATTTGAATTATTTCAATGTATATGGAATATGTGTCATTAAGTAATAGTCTTTTAACTTAGTTTCTTAGTAATGAAGTAACCTAAAATTTGGTGATGGAGAAGAAGAAAATACTGAAATTGTTTACATCTATTATACCATAATACCATATGAATATGGTGAATAAATATACTATCGAGAATCATTATATAATTTGAATTATTTCTAATGTATATGAAATATGTGTCATTAATTAATAGTCTTTTAACTTAGTTTCTTGGTGAAGAAGTAACCTAAAAATTTGGTGATGGAGAAGAAGGAAAATACTGAAATTGTTTACATCTACTATACCACAATACAATATGAATATGGTGGATAAATATACTATCTAGACTCATTAGATAATTTGAATTATTTCAAATGTATATGGAATATATGTCATTAAGTAATAGTCTTTTAACTTAGTTTCTTAGTGATGAAGTAACCTAAGATTTGGTGATGGAGAATTAGAAAATACTGAAACTGTTTACATCTATTATACCATAATACAATATGAATATGGTGGATAAATATACTATCGAGACTGATTAGATAATTTGAATTATTTCAAATGTATATGGAATATGTGTCATTAGATAATAGTCTTTTAACTTAGTTTCTTAGTGATGAAGTAACCTAAGATTTGGTGATGGAGAATTAGAAAATACTGAAATTGTTTACATCTATTATACCATAATACAATATGAATATGGTGGATAAATATACTATCGAGACTCATTAGATAATTTGAATTATTTCAAATGTATATGGAATATGTGTGATTAAGTAATAGTCTTTTAACTTAGTTTCTTAGTAATGAAGTAACCTAAAATTTGGTGATGGAGAAGAAGAAAATACTGAAATTGTTTATATCTATTATACCATAATACCATATGAATATGGTGAATAAATATACTATCGAGAATCATTATATAATTTGAATTATTTCTAATGTATATAAAATATGTGTCAATAATTAATAGTCTTTTAACTTAGTTTCTTGGTGAAGAAGTAAACTAAAAATTTGGTGATGGAGAAGAAGGAAAATACTGAAATTGTTTACATCTACTATACCACAATACAATATGAATATGGTGGATAAATATACTATCTAGACTCATTAGATAATTTGAGTTATTTCAAATGTATATGAAATATGTGTCATTAAGTAATAGTCTTTTAACTCAGTTTCTTAGTGATGAAGTAACCTAAGATTTGGTGATGGAGAATTAGAAAATACTGAAACTGTTTACATCTAGTATACCATAATACAATATGAATATGGTGGATAAATATACTATCGAGACTCATTAGATAATTTGAATTATTTCAAATGTATATGGAATATGTGTCATTAAGTAATAGTCTTTTAACATAGTTTCTTAGTGATGAAGTAACCTAATATTTGGTGACGGAGAATTAGAAAATACTAAAATAGTTTACATCTATTATACCATAATACAATGTGAATATGGTGAATAAATATACTATCGAGACTCATTAGATAATTTGAATTATTTCAAATGTATATGGAATATGTGTCATTAAGTAATAGTCTTTTAACTTAGTTTCTTAGTGATGAAATAACCTAAAATTTAGTGATGGAGAAAAAGAAAAATATTGAAACTGTTTACATCTATTATACCATAATACAATATGAATATGGTGGATAAATATACTATCGAGACTCATTAGATGATTTGAATTATTTCAAATGTATATGGAATATGTGTCATCAAGTAATAGACTTTTAACTTAGTTTCTTAGTGATGAAGTAACCTATGATTTGGTGATGGAGAATTAGAAAATACTGAAACTGTTTACATCTATTATACCATAATACAATATGAATATGGTGGATAAATATACTATCGAGACTCATTAGATAATTTGAATTATTTCAAATGTATATGGAATATGTATCATTAATTAATAGTCTTTTAACTTAGTTTCTTAATGATGAAGTAACCTAAAATTTGGTGATGGAGAAGAAGAAAATACTGAAATTGTTTACATCTATTATACCATAATACCATATGAATATGGTGAATAAATATACTATCGAGAATCATTATATAATTTGAATTATTTCTAATGTATATGAAATATGTGTCATTAATTAATAGTCTTTTAACTTAGTTTCTTGGTGAAGAAGTAACCTAAAAATTTGGTGATGGAGAAGAAGGAAAATACTGAAATTGTTTACATCTACTATACCACAATACAATATGAATATGGTGGATAAATATACTATCAAGACTCATTAGATAATTTGAATTATTTCAAATGTATATGGAATATATGTCATTAAGTAATAGTCTTTTAACTTAGTTTCTTATTGATGAAGTAACCTAAGATTTGGTGATGGAGAATTAGAAAATACTGAAACTGTTTACATCTATTATACCATAATACAATATGAATATGATGGATAAATATACTATCGAGACTGATTAGATAATTTGAATTATTTCAAATGTATATGGAAAATGTGTCATTAAGTAATAGTCTTTTAATTTAGTTTCTTAGTGATGAAGTAACCTAAGATTTGGTGATGAAGAATTAGAAAATACTGAAACTGTTTACATCTATTATACCATAATACAATATGAATATGGTGAATAAATATACTATCGAGACTCATTAGATAATTTGAATTATTTCAAATGTATATGGAATATGTGTCATTGAGTAATAGTCTTTTAACTTAGTTTCTTAGTGATGAATTACCCTAAGATTTGGTGATGGAGAATTAGATAATACTGAAACTGTTTACATCTATTATACCATAAAACAATATGAATATGGTGGATAAATATAATATCGAGAGTCATTAGATAATTTGAATTATTTAAAATGTATATGGAATATGTGTCATTAAGTAATAGTCTTTTAACTTAGTTTCTTAGTGATGAAGTAACCTAAGATTTGGTGAAGGAGAATTAGAAAATACTGAAACTGTTTACATCTATTATACCATAATACAATATGAATATGGTGAATAAATATACTATCGAGACTCATTAGATAATTTGAGTTATTTCAAATGTATATGGAATATGTATCATTAAGTAATAGTCTTTTAACTTAGTTTCTTAGTGATGAAGTAACCTAAAATTTGGTGATGGAGAATTAGAAAATACTGAAACTGTTTACATCTATTATACCATAATACAATATGAATATGGTGGATAAATATACTATCGAGACTCATTAGATAATTTGAATTATTTCAAATGTATATGGAATATGTGTCATTAAGTAATAGTCTTTTAACTTAGTTTCTTAGTGATGAAGTAACCTAATATTTGGTGACGGAGAATTAGAAAATACTAAAATAGTTTACATCTATTATACCATAATACAATGTGAATATGGTGAATAAATATACTATCGAGACTCATTAGATAATTTGAATTATTTCAAATGTATATGGAATATGTGTCATTAAGTAATAGTCTTTTAACTTAGTTTCCTAGTGATGAAATAACCTAAAATTTAGTGATGGAGAAAAAGAAAAATATTGAAGCTGTTTACATCTATTATACCATAATATAATATGAATATGGTGGATAAATATACTATCGAGACTCATTAGATGATTTGAATTATTTCAAATGTATATGGAATATGTGTCATCAAGTAATAGTCTTTTAACTTAGTTTCTTAGTGATGAAGTAACCTATGATTTGGTGATGGAGAATTAGAAAATACTGAAACTGTTTACATCTATTATACCATAATACAATATGAATATGGTGGATAAATATACTATCGAGACTCATTAGATAATTTGAATTATTTCAAATGTATATGGAATATGTGTCATTAAGTAATAGTCTTTTAACTTAGTTTCTTAATGATGAAGTAACCTAAAATTTGGTGATGGAGAAGAAGAAAATACTGAAATTGTTTACATCTATTATACCATAATACCATATGAATATGGTGAATAAATATACTATCGAGAATCATTATATAATTTGAATTATTTCTAATGTATATGAAATATGTGTCATTAATTAATAGTCTTTTAACTTAGTTTCTTGGTGAAGAAGTAACCTATAAATTTGGTGATGGAGAAGAAGGAAAATACTGAAATTGTTTATGTAACACCCCAGTTTCAATTTTTTGATTTATTTAAATTTGGGAATTTATTTTATTAGAATTAATAAAATAAAAAGAATCAATTATTTTGGAGTATTTGAGGAAAATAAAAGAAATAAGGAATATTAGAATTTTTATGTTATTGGGCTTAGATGTTGTTAGTAAAGAGTGGGGGGTGCAGAGAAATAAAGTTATGTTTGGGACTTAGGCCATTTTCTCATTTTTGGTTTTTCACGTAAGAACAGAAGTTAGAATTTGGGAAAATAGAGCTCTGAAGGTACGAGGAACGGAGAACGAAGAACACCGTCCAAGAACTCAAAGCTGCTAATTGATAAGGTAAGGGGGGTTTATACTCGAATTATATTTGTTTATGGGTTTATGTACGGTTGATTCGGGTAATCGTAGGAATTCCCAATTGTTAGATGTTTCTAGGGATCGATAACTGTAGGACTGAACCTTGTTAGAAAAGGGTTAGGTTCCCAATTTTTATGAATCGATTAAGAGTTTTAGGTCCCAAATGAGGAATTGAGAGTATATATCATGATCGTGAATTTACCTTGGAAGTTGTAGGGATAACCTCCGTGTCAGTAGATTTCCCCAAAAGGACGGTTAGTTTCCGATTAAGGTTATTATAATAATCGTTGGTAACTTGGATATTGTGGTGTTATTGTGAACTGTACAAACTCGATGCGTTAGGTACTGAAATGCGCGTTTTGGCGGACGTTTTCCCGCGTTTGGACTGCTGTTTTCTGAGCTGCTGCAGTTTCAGGAAAATCCTGTGCGCGCTCAGCAACACGGGCCGTGTTGCACAACACGGGTGCCCGTGTTGCTCCTCTGAGTTGGAAGGGGTGTGCTCCTGGTTGCACGACACGGGCCGTGTTGCACAACACGGGTACCCGTGTCAGAGCCCCTGTACTGATGAAATTAAAATGTGCATTTTTCTGGACGTTCTGCACAACACGGGCCGTGTTGCACAACACGGGTGCCCGTGTTGCTCTGCTGTGATGAGTTTCTGAATTTTTGATTTCAGTGTTTTGACGTTGGATTTTATTGCCATGCTTTTAGATATGTTATCGAGCATGAAATATGATATAATTGATGTGATTGGTTGATGTTTGAATAGTATGCTGAGTGATTACATGCTATCCGTAACTTGATATGATTGATGTTTAAATGGTATGCTGAGTGGTTACATGCTATTTCATATCATGTTATGTTTGATATTGTTGATGTGCATGATATGTTGATCGATGTTCATAGTATGCTGAGTGTTACATACTTACATATCATGTTGCATTTGTTAATTCCCATTGTGTGGAATTAACATGGTGGCCAATATACGTGTCCGCGATTTAATGGAACGTTGAGGTGGTAGCCGTGTCCGCGATATAATGGAACGGTGAGTTATCCGTGACCCGCGATTTAATGGGGCGGTGTAGTGGTACCACATGCATGGGTGTGTTGCATTACTCGAATATAACATGAATGGATGATTTCTCCAGTGTTATATTTGATTGTTTGTATGCACGTATGATTTGATAAATGGTTGATGATGTTTGATGAATATTTGCAAATATGAAAGGCAGTATGTCATGGATATATGAATTGTAAAGGTTTTGTAAACTATGAAATATGTTAATTAGTAGGTGATGCTTATGATTTCGTGAATTGATTGTTATGAATGTATAACCAAATGTATATTTGAGAAGCTCACCCTTACTGTTGAATATTTCAGATTGAGGAGCTTCGCTCAGGTGCTTGGCGAAGGCTTATCGTGTCTAGTTTAGTTTCGTTTTAGTATGTCCGGGTCATGCTCTGATAGTTGTAACTCCGGGAACGTTTGGTTGTCGAGCTGCTTTAGTCAGACTCGTTTATTCCCTTTTTATTTGTTATGATATGATGTTGACTTTCCAGGTGTTAATCCCTGATGACTTGGAAATTATTATAACATTTGATTTTATTAAATAAATTATTCCGCTGTGTAGACATGTACGAGTTACCACTAAAATTTTGCATGACAGGAATTTATTTTATTAAAAGAGAATTGTAGCATTCCTCGATTATTACATGTACTCTGAGTTTATAATTTTTAATATTTGCGAAAATTATATGCGGGGTTTTAGAGGGTGTTACAATAGTGGTATCAGAGCATAGTCGGTCGTTGTGACCAGAGTCTTGAGTCAGTCATTCCTTTTCGTATGCGACTAGTGCAAGGTAACACTGTCGATACTGTATTCTGATGTGGAGTATGTTTTAATTCTCAGGAATATGGCTGGAGGTAATGGACGAAATGATGCTGCACTAGCTGAGGCTTTGGGGATGTTAGCTGGTGTACTTGCTGGAAACCCAACTGGAGGCGTGATTGGTGCTGATAGGCAATTGGGAAATTTCCAAAGGAACAATCCTCCGTTGTTCAAAGGTACACATGACCCTGAAGGTGCTCAGAAGTGGCTGAAGGAAATCGAAAGGATTTTCCGTGTGATTGATTGTGCTGAAGACCTGAAAGTCAGATATGGTACGCATATGTTGGCAGAAGAGGCCGACGACTGGTGGGTTGCCACAAGGACTGAAATGGTTCAGGATGGAGAGGCACTGACTTGGGCTAACTTCAGAAGGGCTTTTCTGAGGAGGTACTTTCCTGAAGATGTTCGGGGAAGAAAGGAAATTGAATTTTTGGAGCTTAAGCAGGGCAATCTGACTGTTAGTGAGTATGCCACTAAGTTCACTGAGCTGGCAAAGTATTACGCACACTACAACAATGATGAGGCTGGAGAATTCTCTAAATGTATCAAATTTGAGAATGGTCTCCGAGATGAGATTAAACAGGGAATCAGGTACCAGCGTATTCGTAGATTTTCTGATCTGGTGGATTGTTGCAGGATCTTGGAAGAAGATATTACCAAGAATAGGTCGTCTCACTCTCGTGGGGCTGTTGACAAAAGAGGAAAGCAACATATGGACCGTGGCAAGCCATATGGTAGAGATAACCCGAGATCAGGCGGTTGGAAAAGGCCTAGTGGGGGAGATTCTAAGGCTCCTATCAGATGCTACAGGTGTGGTGAGTCTGGTCATCACATTCGAGATTGCAAGAGTGATGAGAAGAAGTGCTATAAATGTGGAAAGGCCGGTCATTTGTCTATTGATTGCAAAAAGGAAGTCTGTTACTTGTTACAATTGTGGCGAAGAAGGTCACATTCGTCCGCAGTGTCCTAAGCCTAGGAAGGATCAGTCAAGTGGAAGAGTGTTCGCTTTGTCTGGATCTGAGACTACTCCAGAGGATCGATTGATTAAAGGTACGTGTTTTATTCATGGCACACCTTTAGTTGCAATTATTGATACTGGTGCAACTCATTCTTTCATTTCTTTGGATTGTGCTGAGAGGTTGAAACTGGACATATCTGGTATGCAAGGTAGCATGGTTGTTGATACTCCTGCATCGGGTTCAGTGACAACTTCACTTGTATGTAGGAATTGTCCTATTGAGATTTTTGGTAGAAGTTTCGGTATGGATTTAGTGTGCCTACCGCTTGAACAAATTGATATTATCCTTGGGATGAACTGGTTGGAATTCAACCGGGTTTATCTGAACTGTTTTGCTAAGACGGTGATTTTTCCAGAAGCAGTTGGTGTCGAGAATTTGACTATGACTGCTAGGCAGGTACAAGAAGCAATGGAAGATGGTGCTAACGTGTTTATGTTACTTGCTTCGTTAGATGCAACGAGAAAGGTCAGGAGTGGTGAATTGCCAGTGGTGTGTGATTTTCCAGAAGTCTTTCCGGATGATGTTGGTGAATTACCTCCTGAGAGAGAGGTGGAATTCTCTATAGATTTAATTCCTGGTACGAGACCGGTGTCGATGGCGCCATATCGTATGTCTGCGTCTGAGTTGGCTGAATTGAAGAGTCAGTTGGAAGATTTACTGGAGAAGAAGTTTATTCGTCCAAGTGTTTCACCTTGGGGTGCTCCGGTATTGTTGGTTAAGAAGAAAGAAGGTTTTATGAGACTGTGTGTTGATTACAGGCAATTGAACAAGGTAACCATTAAGAATCGGTATCCGTTACCGAGGATTGATGATTTGATGGATCAACTAATTGGAGCTAGTGTATTCAGTAAGATTGACTTGAGATCTGGATATCATCAGATTCGTGTGAAAGCGGAAGATATTCAAAAGACTGCTTTTCGAACGAGGTATGGGCATTATGAATATTCTGTTATGCCGTTCGGAGTTACTAATGCACCTGGTGTTTTCATGGAATATATGAACAGGATTTTTCATCCGTATCTGGATAAGTTTGTTGTGGTTTTTATTGATGACATTCTGATTTATTCCAAGAATGACGAAGAACATGCGGAACATCTCAGAATTGTGTTAGAGTTGTTGAAAGATAGGAAGTTGTATGCAAAGTTGTCCAAATGTGAGTTCTGGCTGAATGAAGTTAGTTTTCTTGGACATGTGATTTCTAAAAATGGTATTGCAGTGGATCCTACAAAAGTAGAAGCGGTATCTCAGTGGGAAGCGCCGAAGACCGTCTCTGAAATTAGAAGTTTTCTTGGTCTTGCAGGTTATTACAGAAAGTTTATCGAAGGATTCTCAAAGTTAGCATTGCCGTTGACGAAGTTGACTCGTAAAGGACAAGCGTTTATTTGGGATTCTGATTGTGAGAAAGGTTTCCAAGAATTGAAGCGGAGATTGACTAGTGCTCCTATTCTGATTTTGCCGAATCCGGTGGAATCTTTTGTGGTCTATTGTGATGCATCTCTGTTGGGTCTAGGTGGTGTTTTAATACAGAATCAACAGGTAGTTGCGTATGCTTCGAGACAGTTGAAGGTTCATGAAAGGAACTATCCTACTCATGACTTAGAGTTGGCAGCAGTTGTGTTTGTCTTGAAATTGTGGAGACATTATCTGTATGGTTCGAGATTTGAAGTGTATAGTGATCATAAGAGTTTGAAGTATCTTTTCGATCAGAAAGAGCTCAATATGAGGCAAAGAAGGTGGTTGGAATTTCTCAAAGATTATGATTTTGGTTTGAATTACCATCCTGGTAAGGCAAATGTAGTTGCAGATGCTTTGAGCAGGAAGTCCTTGCATATGTCTATGATGATGGTTCGTGAATTGGATTTAATTGAGCAATTCCGAGATTTGAGTCTAGTTTGTGAAAGTACTCCGAAGTGTGTTCGTTTGGGTATGTTGAAACTTACTAGTGGTATTCTAGAAGAGATCAGGATCGGGCAAAAATCTGATGTTAATTTAGTTGATAAATTGACATTGATCAACCAAGATCAAGGTGGTGAGTTTAGAATTGATGAGAATGATGTTATGAGATTTGGCGATAGAGTTTGTGTTCCTGATGTCGCAGAAATCAAGAAAAGTATATTAGAGGAAGGACATCGCAGTGGAATGAGTATTCATCCGGGTGCCACGAAAATGTATAATGATTTGAAGAAATTGTTTTGGTGGCCGGGAATGAAAAAGGAAATAGCTGGATTTGTGTATGCATGTTTAATCTGTCAGAAATCGAAGATTGAGCATCAGAAGCCGTCTGGATTTATGCAACCAATGTTTATTCCAGAATGGAAGTGGGGTAGTATTTCTATGGATTTTGTATCTGGGTTGCCGAGGACTCCTTTGAATTGTGAAGCGATATGGGTCGTTGTGGATAGGTTGACTAAGTCTGCTCATTTTATACCAGTGCGAATGGATTACTCAATGGAGAGATTGGCACAGTTATATATTGAGAAAATAGTGAGTTTGCATGGAGTTCCTTCTAGTATTGTGTCAGATAGAGATCCGAGGTTCACTTCGAAATTTTGGGAAGGATTGCAGAAGGCTTTGGGTACTAAATTGAGGTTGAGTTCAGCTTACCATCCTCAGACTGATGGACAGACGGAGAGGACGATTCAATCGTTGGAAGATTTATTGCGTGCTTGTGTTCTAGAAAAAGGTGGAGCTTGGGATAGTTATTTGCCATTGATTGAGTTTACTTATAACAATAGTTACCATTCGAGTATTGGTATGGCTCCGTTTGAGGCATTGTATGGTAGACGGTGTAGAACACCTTTGTGTTGGTATGAATCTGGAGAGAGTTCGGTAGTTGGGCCAGAGATTGTTCAGCAGACTACTGAAAAGATCAAATTGATTCAAGAGAAGATGAGAGCTTCTCAGAGTCGTCAGAAAAGTTATCATGATAAGAGGAGGAAGAATTTAGAATTCAGTGCTGGAGATCATGTGTTTATGAGAGTTACTCCGATGACGGGTATTGGTCGAGCGTTGAAATCTAGGAAGTTGACTCCGCGTTTTATTGGTCCGTTTCAGATTACGGAAAGAGTTGGAGAAGTTGCTTATCGTATTGCTTTACCTCCGAGACTTGCGAATTTGCACGATGTTTTTCATGTTTCTCAGTTGAGGAGATACATTCCAGACCCATCTCATGTAATCCAAATAGATGATGTACAGGTAAGAGATAACCTGACAGTAGAAGCATTGCCTATGAGGATAGAAGATCGGGAAGTGAAACAGTTAAGAGGTAAAGAGATAGCATTAGTGAAGGTTGCTTGGGGAGGTCCAGCAGATGGAAATATCACTTGGGAGCTGGAGAGCCAGATGAAAGAGGCTTATCCGGAGCTGTTCGTCTAAGGTATGTTTCCGAGGACGAAAACTCTTTTAGTGGGGAAGAGTTGTAACACCCCAGTTTCAATTTTTTGATTTATTTAAATTTGGGAATTTATTTTATTAGAATTAATAAAATAAAAAGAATCAATTATTTTGGAGTATTTGAGGAAAATAAAAGAAATAAGGAATATTAGAATTTTTATGTTATTGGGCTTAGATGTTGTTAGTAAAGAGTGGGGGGTGCAGAGAAATAAAGTTATGTTTGGGACTTAGGCCATTTTCTCATTTTTGGTTTTTCACGTAAGAACAGAAGTTAGAATTTGGGAAAATAGAGCTCTGAAGGTACGAGGAACGGAGAACGAAGAACACCGCCCAAGAA
Organism: Vicia faba; assembly: GCA_948472305.1. Lineage (NCBI taxonomy): Eukaryota > Viridiplantae > Streptophyta > Magnoliopsida > Fabales > Fabaceae > Vicia > Vicia faba. Next base: position 249,014 of record CATIWC010001073.1, read on the forward strand.
CTCAAAGCTGCTAATTGATAAGGTAAGGGGGGTTTATACTCGAATTATATTTGTTTATGGGTTTATGTACGGTTGATTCGGGTAATCGTAGGAATTCCCAATTGTTAGATGTTTCTAGGGATCGATAACTGTAGGACTGAACCTTGTTAGAAAAGGGTTAGGTTCCCAATTTTTATGAATCGATTAAGAGTTTTAGGTCCCAAATGAGGAATTGAGAGTATATATCATGATCGTGAATTTACCTTGGAAGTTGTAGGGATAACCTCCGTGTCAGTAGATTTCCCCAAAAGGACGGTTAGTTTCCGATTAAGGTTATTATAATAATCGTTGGTAACTTGGATATTGTGGTGTTGTTGTGAACTGTACAAACTCGATGCGTTAGGTACTGAAATGCGCGTTTTGGCGGACGTTTTCCCGCGTTTGGACTGCTGTTTTCTGAGCTGCTGCAGTTTCAGGAAAATCCTGTGCGCGCTCAGCAACACGGGCCGTGTTGCACAACACGGGTGCCCGTGTTGCTCCTCTGAGTTGGAAGGGGTGTGCTCCTGGTTGCACGACACGGGCCGTGTTGCACAACACGGGTACCCGTGTCAGAGCCCCTGTACTGATGAAATTAAAATGTGCATTTTTCTGGACGTTCTGCACAACACGGGCCGTGTTGCACAACACGGGTGCCCGTGTTGCTCTGCTGTGATGAGTTTCTGAATTTTTGATTTCAGTGTTTTGACGTTGGATTTTATTGCCATGCTTTTAGATATGTTATCGAGCATGAAATATGATATAATTGATGTGATTGGTTGATGTTTGAATAGTATGCTGAGTGATTACATGCTATCCGTAACTTGATATGATTGATGTTTAAATGGTATGCTGAGTGGTTACATGCTATTTCATATCATGTTATGTTTGATATTGTTGATGTGCATGATATGTTGATCGATGTTCATAGTATGCTGAGTGTTACATACTTACATATCATGTTGCATTTGTTAATTCCCATTGTGTGGAATTAACATGGTGGCCAATATACGTGTCCGCGATTTAATGGAACGTTGAGGTGGTAGCCGTGTCCGCGATATAATGGAACGGTGAGTTATCCGTGACCCGCGATTTAATGGGGCGGTGTAGTGGTACCACATGCATGGGTGTGTTGCATTACTCGAATATAACATGAATGGATGATTTCTCCAGTGTTATATTTGATTGTTTGTATGCACGTATGATTTGATAAATGGTTGATGATGTTTGATGAATATTTGCAAATATGAAAGGCAGTATGTCATGGATATATGAATTGTAAAGGTTTTGTAAACTATGAAATATGTTAATTAGTAGGTGATGCTTATGATTTCGTGAATTGATTGTTATGAATGTATAACCAAATGTATATTTGAGAAGCTCACCCTTACTGTTGAATATTTCAGATTGAGGAGCTTCGCTCAGGTGCTTGGCGAAGGCTTATCGTGTCTAGTTTAGTTTCGTTTTAGTATGTCCGTGTCATGCTCTGATAGTTGTAACTCCGGGAACGTTTGGTTGTCGAGCTGCTTTAGTCAGACTCGTTTATTCCCTTTTTATTTGTTATGATATGATGTTGACTTTCCAGGTGTTAATCCCTGATGACTTGGAAATTATTATAACATTTGATTTTATTAAATAAATTATTCCGCTGTGTAGACATGTACGAGTTACCACTAAAATTTTGCATGACAGGAATTTATTTTATTAAAAGAGAATTGTAGCATTCCTCGATTATTACATGTACTCTGAGTTTATAATTTTTAATATTTGCGAAAATTATATGCGGGGTTTTAGAGGGTGTTACAGTTTACATCTACTATACCACAATACAATATGAATATGGTGGATAAATATACTATCAAGACTCATTAGATAATTTGAATTATTTCAAATGTATATGGAATATATGTCATTAAGTAATAGTCTTTTAACTTAGTTTCTTATTGATGAAGTAACCTAAGATTTGGTGATGGAGAATTAGAAAATACTGAAACTGTTTACATCTATTATACCATAATACAATATGAATATGGTGGATAAATATACTATCGAGACTGATTAGATAATTTGAATTATTTCAAATGTATATGGAAAATGTGTCATTAAGTAATAGTCTTTTAATTTAGTTTCTTAGTGATGAAGTAACCTAAGATTTGGTGATGAAGAATTAGAAAATACTGAAACTGTTTACATCTATTATACCATAATACAATATGAATATGGTGAATAAATATACTATCGAGACTCATTAGATAATTTGAATTATTTCAAATGTATATGGAATATGTGTCATTAAGTAATAGTCTTTTAACTTAGTTTCTTAGTGATGAATTACCCTAAGATTTGGTGATGGAGAATTAGATAATACTGAAACTGTTTACATCTATTATACCATAAAACAATATGAATATGGTGGATAAATATAATATCGAGAGTCATTAGATAATTTGAATTATTTAAAATGTATATGGAATATGTGTCATTAAGTAATAGTCTTTTAACTTAGTTTCTTAGTGATGAAGTAACCTAAGATTTGGTGAAGGAGAATTAGAAAATACTGAAACTGTTTACATCTATTATACCATAATACAATATGAATATGGTGAATAAATATATTATCGAGACTCATTAGATAATTTGAATTATTTCAAATGTATATGGAATATGTGTCATTAAGTAATAGTCTTTTAACTTAGTTTCTTAGTGATGAAGTAACCTAAAATTTGGTGATGGAGAAGAAGAAAAATATTGAAATTGTTTACATCTATTATACCATAATACAATATGAATATGGTGGATAAATATACTATTGAGACTCATTAGATGATTTGAATTATTTCAAATATATATGGAACATGTGTCATTAAGTAATAGTCTTTTAACTTAGTTTCTTAGTGATGAAGTAACCTAAAATTTGGTGATGGAGAATTAGAAAATACAGAAACTGTTTACATCTATTATACCATAATACAATATGAATATGGTGGATAAATATAATATCGAGACTCATTAGATAATTTGAATTATTTCAAATGTATATGGAATATGTGTCATTAAGTAATAGTCTTTTAACTTAGTTTCTTAGTGATGAAGTAACCTAAGATTTGGTGATGGAGAATTAGAAAATACTGAAGCTGTTTACATCTATTATACCATAATGCAACATGAATATGGTGGATAAATATACTATCGATACTCATTAGATAATTTGAATTATTTCAAATGTATATGGAATATGTGTCATTAAGTAATAGTCTTTTAACTTAGTTTCTTAGTGATGAAGTAACCTAATATTTGGTGACGGAGAATTAGAAAATACTAAAATAGTTTACATCTATTATACCATAATACAATGTGAATATGGTTAATAAATATACTATCGAGACTCATTAGATAATTTGAATTATTTCAAATGTATATGGAATATGTGTCATTAAGTAATTGTCTTTTAACTAAGTTTCTTAGTGATGAAGTAACCTAAGATTTGGTGATGGAGAATTAGAAAATACTGAAACTGTTTACATCTATTATACCATAATACAATATGAATATGGTGGATAAATATACTATCGAGACTCATTAGATAATTTGAATTATTTCAATGTATATGGAATATGTGTCATTAAGTAATAGTCTTTTAACTTAGTTTCTTAGTAATGAAGTAACCTAAAATTTGGTGATGGAGAAGAAGAAAATACTGAAATTGTTTACATCTATTATACCATAATACCATATGAATATGGTGAATAAATATACTATCGAGAATTATTATATAATTTGAATTATTTCTAATGTATATGAAATATGTGTCATTAATTAATAGTCTTTTAACTTAGTTTCTTGGTGAAGAAGTAACCTAAAAATTTGGTGATGGAGAAGAAGGAAAATACTGAAATTGTTTACCTCTATTATACCATAATACAATATGAATATGGTGGATAAATATACTATCTAGACTCATTAGATAATTTGAATTATTTCAAATGTATATGGAATATATGTCATTAAGTAATAGTCTTTTAACTTGGTTTCTTAGTGATGAAGTAACCTAAGATTTGGTGATGGAGAATTAGAAAATACTGAAACTGTTTACATCTATTATACCATAATACATTATGAATATGGTGAATAAATATACTATCGAGACTCATTAGATAATTTGAATTATTTCAAATGTATATGGAATATGTGTCATTAAGTAATAGTCTTTTAACTTAGTTTCTTAGTGATGAAGTAACCTAAGATTTGGTGATGGAGAATTAGATAATACTGAAACTGTTTACATCTATTATACCATAAAACAATATGAATATGGTGGATAAATATAATATCGAGAGTCATTAGATAATTTGAATTATTTAAAATGTATATGGAATATGTGTCATTAAGTAATAGTCTTTTAACTTAGTTTCTTAGTGATGAAGTAACCTAAGATTTGGTGAAGGAGAATTAGAAAATACTGAAACTGTTTACATCTATTATACCATAATACAATATGAATATGGTGAATAAATATACTATCGAGACTCATTAGATAATTTGAATTATTTCAAATGTATATGGAATATGTGTCATTAAGTAATAGTCTTTTTACTTAGTTTCTTAGTGATGAAGTAACCTAAAATTTGGTGATGGAGAAGAAGAAAAATATTGAAATTGTTTACATCTATTATACCATAATACAATATGAATATGGTGGATAAATATACTATTGAGACTCATTAGATAATTTGAATTATTTCAAATGTATATGGAATATGTGTCATTAAGTAATAGTCTTTTAACTTAGTTTCTTAGTGATGAAGTAACCTAAAATTTGGTGATGGAGAATTAGAAAATACAGAAACTGTTTACATCTATTATACCATAATACAATATGAATATGGTTGATAAATATACTATCGAGACTCATTAGATAATTTGAGTTATTTCAAATGTATATGGAATATGTGTCATTAAGTAATAGTCTTTTAACTTAGTTTCTTAGTGATGAAGTAACCTAAGATTTGGTGATGGAGAATTAGAAAATACTGAAACTGTTTACATCTATTATACCATAATACAATATGAATATGGTGGATAAATATACTATCGAGACTCATTAGATAATTTGAATTATTTCAAATGTATATGGAATATGTGTCATTAAGTAATAGTCTTTTAACTTAGTTTCTTAGTGATGAAGTAACCTAATATTTGGTGACGGAGAATTAGAAAATACTAAAATAGTTTACATCTATTATACCATAATACAATGTGAATATGGTGAATAAATATACTATCGAGACTCATTAGATAATTTGAATTATTTCAAATGTATATGGAATATGTGTCATTAAGTAATAGTCTTTTAACTTAGTTTCTTAGTGATGAAGTAACCTAAGATTTGGTGATGGAGAATTAGCAAATATTGAAACTGTTTACATCTATTATACCATAATACAATATGAATATGGTGGATAAATATACTATCGAGACTCATTAGATAATTTGAATTATTTCAAATGTATATGGAATATGTGTCATTAAGTAATAGTCTTTTAACTTAGTTTCTTAGTAATGAAGTAACCTAAAATTTGGTGATGGAGAAGAAGAAAATACTGAAATTGTTTATATCTATTATACCATAATACCATATGAATATGGTGAATAAATATACTATCGAGAATCATTATATAATTTGAATTATTTCTAATGTATATGAAATATGTGTCAATAATTAATAGTCTTTTAACTTAGTTTCTTGGTGAAGAAGTAACCTAAAAATTTGGTGATGGAGAAGAAGGAAAATACTGAAATTGTTTACATCTACTATACCACAATACAATATGAATATGGTGGATAAATATACTATCTAGACTCATTAGATAATTTGAATTATTTCAAATGTATATGGAATATATGTCATTAAGTAATAGTCTTTTAACTTAGTTTCTTAGTGAAGAAGTAACCTAAGATTTGGTGATGGAGAATTAGAAAATACTGAAACTGTTTACATCTATTATACCATAATACAATATGAATATGGTGGATAAATATACTATCGAGACTCATTAGATAATTTGAATTATTTCTAATGTATATGAAATATGTGTCATTAATTAATAGTCTTTTAACTTAGTTTCTTGGTGAAGAAGTAACCTAAAAATTTGGTGATGGAGAAGAAGGAAAATACTGAAATTGTTTACATCTACTATACCACAATACAATATGAATATGGTGGATAAATATACTATCTAGACTCATTAGATAATTTGAATTATTTCAAATGTATATGGAATATATGTCATTAAGTAATAGTCTTTTAACTTAGTTTCTTAGTGATGAAGTAACCTAAGATTTGGTGATGGAGAATTAGAAAATACTGAAACTGTTTACCTCTATTATACCATAATACAATATGAATATGGTGGATAAATATACTATCGAGACTGATTAGATAATTTGAATTATTTCAAATGTATATGGAATATGTGTCATTAAGTAATAGTCTTTTAACTTAGTTTCTTAGTGATGAAGTAACCTAAGATTTGGTGATGAAGAATTAGAAAATACTGAAACTGTTTACATCTATTATATCATAATACATTATGAATATGGTGAATAAATATACTATCGAGACTCATTAGATAATTTGAATTATTTCAAATGTATATGGAATATGTGTCATTAAGTAATAGTCTTTTAACTTAGTTTCTTAGTGATGAAGTAACCTAAGATTTGGTGATGGAGAATTAGATAATACTGAAACTGTTTACATCTATTATACCATAAAACTATATGAATATGGTGGATAAATATAATATCGAGAGTCATTAGATAATTTGAATTATTTAAAATGTATATGGAATATGTGTCATTAAGTAATAGTCTTTTAACTTAGTTTCTTAGTGATGAAGTAACCTAAGATTTGGTGAAGGAGAATTAGAAAATACTGAAACTGTTTACATCTATTATACCATAATACAATATGAATATGGTGAATAAATATACTATCGAAACTCATTAGATAATTTGAATTATTTCAAATGTATATGGAATATGTGTCATTAAGTAATAGTCTTTTAACTTAGTTTCTTAGTGATGAAGTAACCTAAAATTTGGTGATGGAGAATTAGAAAATACAGAAACTGTTTACATCTATTATACCATAATACAATATGAATATGGTTGATAAATATACTATTGAGACTCATTAGAAAATTTGAGTTATTTCAAATGTATATGGAATATGTGTCATTAAGTAATAGTCTTTTAACTTAGTTTCTTAGTGATGAAGTAACCTAAGATTTGGTGATAGAGAATTAGAAAATACTGAAACTGTTTACATCTATTATACCATAATACAATATGAATATGGTGGATAAATATACTATCGAGACTCATTAGATAATTTGAATTATTTCAAATGTATATGGAATATGTGTCATTAAGTAATAGTCTTTTAACTTAGTTTCTTAGTGATGAAGTAACCTAATATTTGGTGACGGAGAATTAGAAAATACTAAAATAGTTTACATCTATTATACCATAATACAATGTGAATATGGTGAATAAATATACTATCGAGACTCATTAGATAATTTGAATTATTTCAAATGTATATGGAATATGTGTCATTAAGTAATAGTCTTTTAACTTAGTTTCTTAGTGATGAAGTAACCTAAGATTTGGTGATGGAGAATTAGCAAATACTGAAACTGTTTACATCTATTATACCATAATACAATATGAATATGGTGGATAAATATATTATCGAGACTCATTAGATAATTTGAATTATTTCAAATGTATATGGAATATGTGTCATTAAGTAATAGTCTTTTAACTTAGTTTCTTAGTAATGAAGTAACCTAAAATTTGGTGATGGAGAAGAAGAAAATACTGAAATTGTTTATATCTATTATACCATAATACCATATGAATATGGTGAATAAATATACTATCGAGAATCATTATATAATTTGAATTATTTCTAATGTATATGAAATATGTGTCAATAATTAATAGTCTTTTAACTTAGTTTCTTGGTGAAGAAGTAACCTAAAAATTTGGTGATGGAGAAGAAGGAAAATACTGAAATTGTTTACATCTACTATACCACAATACAATATGAATATGGGGGATAAATATACTATCTAGACTCATTAGATAATTTGAGTTATTTCAAATGTATATGGAATATGTGTCAATAAGTAATAGTCTTTTAACTTAGTTTCTTAGTGATGAAGTAACCTAAGATTTGGTGATGGAGAATTAGAAAATACTGAAACTGTTTACATCTATTATACCATAATACAATATGAATATGGTGGATAAATATACTATCGAGACTCATTAGATAATTTGAATTATTTCAAATGTATATGGAATATGTGTCATTAAGTAATAGTCTTTTAACATAGTTTCTTAGAGATGAAGTAACCTAATATCTATTATACCATAATACCATATGAATATGGTGAATAAATATACTATCGAGAATCATTATATAATTTGAATTATTTCTAATGTATATGAAATATGTGTCATTAATTAATAGTCTTTTAACTTAGTTTCTTGGTGAAGAAGTAACCTAAAAATTTGGTGATGGAGAAGAAGGAAAATACTAAAATTGTTTACATCTACTATACCACAATACAATATGAATATGGTGGATAAATATACTATCTATACTCATTAGATAATTTGAGTTATTTCAAATGTATATGGAATATGTGTCATTAAGTAATAGTCTTTTAACTTAGTTTCTTAGTGATGAAGTAACCTAAGATTTGGTGATGGAGAATTAGAAAATACTGAAACTGTTTACATTTATCATACCATAATACAATATGAATATGGTGGATAAATATACTATCGAGACTCATTAGATTATTTGAATTATTTCAAATGTATATGGAATATGTGTCATTAACTAATAGTCTTTTTACTTAGTTTCTTAGTGATGAAGTAACTTATGATTTGGTGATGAAGAATTAGAAAATACTGAAACTGTTTACATCTATTATACCATAATACAATATGAATATGGTGAATAAATATACTATCGAGACTCAATAGATAATTTGAATTATTTCAAATGTATATGTAATATGTGTCATTAAGTAATAATCTTTTAACTTAGTTTCTTAGTGATGAAGTAACCTAAAATTTAGTGATGGAGAAGAAGAAAAATATTGAAATTGTTTACATCTATTATACCATAATACAATATAAATATGTTGGATAAATATACTATCGAGACTCATTAGATGATTTGAATTATTTTAAATGTATATGGAATATGTGTCATTAAGTAATAGTCTTTTAACTTAGTTTCTTAGTGATGAAGTAACCTATGATTTGGTGATGGAGAATTAGAAAATACTGAAATTGTTTACATCTATTATACCATAATACAATATGAATATGGTGGATAAATATACTATCGAGACTCATTAGATAATTTGAATTATTTCAAATGTATATGGAATATGTGTCATTAAGTAATAGTCTTTTAACTTAGTTTCTTAGTGATGAAGTAACCTAAAATTTGGTGATGGAGAAGAAGAAAATACTGAATTGGTTTACATCTATTATACCATAATACCATATGAATATGGTGAATAAATATACTATCAAGAATCATTATATAATTTGAATTATTTCTAATGTATATGAAATATGTGTCATTAATTAATAGTCTTTTAACTTAGTTTCTTGGTGAAGAAGTAACCTAAAAATTTGGTGATGGAGAAGAAGGAAAATACTGAAATTGTTTACATCTACTATACCACAATACAATATGAATATGGTGGATAAATATACTATCTAGACTCATTAGATAATTTGAATTATTTCAAATGTATATGGAATATGTGTCATTAAGTAATAGTCTTTTAACTTAGTTTCTTAGTGATGAAGTAACCTAAGATTTGGTGATGGAGAATTAGAAAATACTGAAACTGTTTACATTTATTATATCGTAATACAATATGAATATGGTGGATAAATATACTATCGAGACTCATTAGATAATTTGAATTATTTCAAATGTATATGGAATATGTGTCATTAAGTAATAATCTTTTAACTTAGTTTCTTAGTGATGAAGTAACCTAAAATTTAGTGATGGAGAAGAAGAAAAATATTGAAATTGTTTACATCTATTATACCATAATACAATATAAATATGTTGGATAAATATAATATCGAGACTCATTAGATGATTTGAATTATTTTAAATGTATATGGAATATGTGTCATTAAGTAATAGTCTTTTAACTTAGTTTCTTAGTGATGAAGTAACCTATGATTTGGTGATGGAGAATTAGAAAATACTGAAACTGTTTACATCTATTATACCATAATACAATATGAATATGGTGGATAAATATACTATCGAGACTCATTAGATAATTTGAATTATTTCAAATGTATATGGAATATGTGTCATTAAGTAATAGTCTTTTAACTTAGTTTCTTAGTGATGAAGTAACCTAAAATTTGGTGATGGAGAAGAAGAAAATACTGAATTTGTTTACATCTATTATACCATAATACCATATGAATATGGTGGAATAAATATACTATCGAGAATCATTATATAATTTGAATTATTTCTAATGTATATGAAATATGTGTCATTAATTAATAGTCTTTTAACTTAGTTTCTTGGTGAAGAAGTAACCTAAAAATTTGGTGATGGAGAAGAGGGAAACTACTGAAATTGTTTACATCTACTATACCACAATACAATATGAATATGATGGATAAATATACTATCTAGACTCATTAGATAATTTGAATTATTTCAAATGTATATGGAATATATGTCATTAAGTAATAGTCTTTTAACTTAGTTTCTTAGTGATGAAGTAACCTAAGATTTGGTGATGGAGAATTAGAAAATACTGAAACTGTTTACATCTATTATACCATAATACAATATGAATATGGTGGATAAATATACTATCGAGACTGATTAGATAATTTGAATTATTTCAAATGTATATGGAATATGTGTCATTAAGTAATAGTCTTTTAACTTAGTTTCTTAGTGATGAAGTAACCTAAGATTTGGTGATGAAGAATTAGAAAATACTGAAACAATTTACATCTATTATACCATAATACAATATGAATATGGTGAATAAATATACTATCGAGACTCATTAGATAATTTGAATTATTTCAAATGTATATGGAATATGTGTCATTAAGTAATAGTCTTTTAACATAGTTTCTTAGTGATGAAGTAACCTAAAATTTGGTAATGGAGAATTAGAAAATACAGAAACTGTTTACATCTATTATACAATAATACAATATGAATATGGTGGATAAATATAATATCGAGACTCATTAGATAATTTGAATTATTTCAAATGTATATGGAATATGTGTCATTAAGTAATAGTCTTTTAACTTAGTTTTTTAGTGATGAAGTAACCTAAGATTTGGTGATGGAGAATTAGAAAATACTGAAGTTGTTTACATCTATTATACCATAATGCAATATGAATATGGTGGATAAATATACTATCGAGACTCATTAGATAATTTGAATTATTTCAAATGTATATGGAATATGTGTCATTAAGTAATAGTCTTTTAACTTAGTTTCTTAGTGATGAAGTAACCTAAGATTTGGTGATGGAGAATTAGAAAATACTGAAACTGTTTACATCTATTATACCATAATACAATATGAATATGGTGGATAAATATACTATCGAGACTCATTAGATAATTTGAATTATTTCAAATGTATATGGAATATGTGTCATTAAGTAATAGTCTTTTAACTTAGTTTCTTAGTAATGAAGTAACCTAAAATTTGGTGATGGAGAAGAAGAAAATACTGAAATTGTTTATATCTATTATACCATAATACCATATGAATATGGTGAATAAATATACTATCGAGAATCATTATATAATTTGAATTATTTCTAATGTATATGAAATATGTGTCATTAATTAATAGTCTTTTAACTTAGTTTCTTGGTGAAGAAGTAACCTAAAAATTTGGTGATGGAGAAGAAGGAAAATACTGAAATTGTTTACATCTACTATACCACAATACAATATGAATATGGTGGATAAATATACTATCTAGACTCATTAGATAATTTGAGTTATTTCAAATGTATATGGAATATGTGTCATTAAGTAATAGTCTTTTAACTTAGTTTCTTAGTGATGAAGTAACCTAAGATTTGGTGATGGAGAATTAGAAAATACTGAAACTATTTACATATATTATACCATAATACAATATGAATATGATGGATAAATATACTATCGAGACTCATTAGATAATTTGAATTATTTCAAATGTATATGGAATACGTGTCATTAAGTAATAGTCTTTTTACTTAGTTTCTTAGTGATGAAGTAACTTATGATTTGGTGATGAAGAATTAGAAAATACTGAAACTGTTTACATCTATTATACCATAATACAATATGAATATGGTGAATAAATATACTATCGAGACTCATTAGATAATTTGAATTATTTCAAATGTATATGTAATATGTGTCATTAAGTAATAGTCTTTTAACTTAGTTTCTTAGTGATGAAGTAACCTAAAATTTAGTGATGGAGAAGAAGAAAAATATTGAAATTGTTTACATCTATTATACCATAATACAATATGAATATGTTGGATAAATATACTATCGAGACTCATTAGATGATTTGAATTATTTTAAATGTATATGGAATATGTGTCATTAAGTAATAGTCTTTTAACTTAGTTTCTTAGTGATGAAGTAACCTATGATTTGGTGATGGAGAATTAGAAAATACTGAAACTGTTTACATCTATTATACCATAATACAATATGAATATGGTGGATAAATATACTATCGAGACTCATTAGATAATTTGAATTATTTCAAATGTATATGGAATATGTGTCATTAATAATAGTCTTTTAACTTAGTTTCTTAGTGATGAAGTAACCTAAAATTTGGTGATGGAGAAGAAGAAAATACTGAAATTGTTTACATCTATTATACCATAATACCATATGAATATGGTGAATAAATATACTATCGAGAATAATTATATAATTTGAATTATTTCTAATGTATATGAAATATGTTTCATTAATTAATAGTCTTTTAACTTAGTTTCTTGGTGAAGAAGTAACCTAAAAATTTGGTGATGGAGAAGAAGGAAAATACTGAAATTGTTTACATCTACTATACCACAATACAATATGAATATGGTAGATAAATATACAATCTAGACTCATTAGATAATTTGAATTATTTCAAATGTATATGGAATATGTGTCATTAAGTAATAGTCTTTTAACTTAGTTTCTTAGTGATGAAGTAACCTAAGATTTGGTGATGGAGAATTAGAAAATACTGAAACTGTTAACATTTATTATATCGTAATACAATATGAATATGGTGGATAAATATACTATCGAGACTCATTAGATAATTTGAATTATTTCAAATGTATATGGAATATGTGTCATTAAGTAAGAGTCTTTTAACTTAGTTTCTTAGTAATGAAGTAACCTAAAATTTGGTGATGGAGAATTAGAAAATACTAAAATAGTTTACATCTATTATACCATAATACAATGTGAATATGGTGAATAAATATACTATCGAGACTCATTAGATAATTTGAATTATTTCAAATGTATATGGAATATGTGTCATTAAGTAATAGTCTTTTAACTTAGTTTCTTAGTGATGAAGTAACCTAAGATTTGGTGATGGAGAATTAGAAAATACTGAAACTGTTTACATCTATTATACCATAATACAATATGAATATGGTGGATAAATATACTATCGAGACTCATTAGATAATTTGAATTATTTCAAATGTATATGGAATATGTGTCATTAAGTAATAGTCTTTTAACTTAGTTTCTTAGTAATGAAGTAACCTAAAATTTGGTGATGGAGAAGAAGAAAATACTGAAATTGTTTATATCTATTATACCATAATACCATATGAATATGGTGAATAAATATACTATCGAGAATCATTATATAATTTGAATTATTTCTAATGTATATGAAATATGTGTCATTAATTAATAGTCTTTTAACTTAGTTTCTTGGTGAAGAAGTAACCTAAAAATTTGGTGATGGAGAAGAAGGAAAATACTGAAATTGTTTACATCTACTATACCACAATACAATATGAATATGGTGGATAAATATACTATCTAGACTCATTAGATAATTTGAGTTATTTCAAATGTATATGGAATATGTGTCATTAAGTAATAGTCTTTTAACTTAGTTTCTTAGTGATGAAGTAACCTAAGATTTGGTGATGGAGAATTAGAAAATACTGAAACTGTTTACATATATTATACCATAATACAATATGAATATGATGGATAAATATACTATCGAGACTCATTAGATAATTTGAATTATTTCAAATGTATATGGAATACGTGTCATTAAGTAATAGTCTTTTTACTTAGTTTCTTAGTGATGAAGTAACTTATGATTTGGTGATGAAGAATTAGAAAATACTGAAACTGTTTACATCTATTATACCATAATACAATATGAATATGGTGAATAAATATACTATCGAGACTCATTAGATAATTTGAATTATTTCAAATGTATATGTAATATGTGTCATTAAGTAATAGTCTTTTAACTTAGTTTCTTAGTGATGAAGTAACCTAAAATTTAGTGATGGAGAAGAATAAAAATATTGAAATTGTTTACATATATTATACCATAATACAATATGAATATGTTGGATAAATATACTATCGAGACTCATTAGATGATTTGAATTATTTTAAATGTATATGGAATATGTGTCATTAAGTAATAGTCTTTTAACTTAGTTTCTTAGTGATGAAGTAACCTATGATTTGGTGATGGAGAATTAGAAAATACTGAAACTGTTTACATCTATTATACCATAATACAATATGAATATGGTGGATAAATATACTATCGAGACTCATTAGATAATTTGAATTATTTCAAATGTATATGGAATATGTGTCATTAATAATAGTCTTTTAACTTAGTTTCTTAGTGATGAAGTAACCTAAAATTTGGTGATGGAGAAGAAGAAAATACTGAAATTGTTTACATCTATTATACCATAATACCATATGAATATGGTGAATAAATATACTATCGAGAATAATTATATAATTTGAATTATTTCTAATGTGTATGAAATATGTTTCATTAATTAATAGTCTTTTAACTTAGTTTCTTGGTGAAGAAGTAACCTAAAAATTTGGTGATGGAGAAGAAGGAAAATACTGAAATTGTTTACATCTACTATACCACAATACAATATGAATATGGTAGATAAATATACAATCTAGACTCATTAGATAATTTGAATTATTTCAAATGTATATGGAATATGTGTCATTAAGTAATAGTCTTTTAACTTAGTTTCTTAGTGATGAAGTAACCTAAGATTTGGTGATGGAGAATTAGAAAATACTGAAACTGTTAACATTTATTATATCGTAATACAATATGAATATGGTGGATAAATATACTATCGAGACTCATTAGATAATTTGAATTATTTCAAATGTATATGGAATATGTGTCATTAAGTAAGAGTCTTTTAACTTAGTTTCTTAGTAATGAAGTAACCTAAAATTTGGTGATGGAGAATTAGAAAATACTAAAATAGTTTACATCTATTATACCATAATACAATGTGAATATGGTGAATAAATATACTATCGAGACTCATTAGATAATTTGAATTATTTCAAATGTATATGGAATATGTGTCATTAAGTAATAGTCTTTTAACTTAGTTTCTTAGTGATGAAGTAACCTAAGATTTGGTGATGGAGAATTAGCAAATACTGAAACTGTTTACATCTATTATACCATAATACAATATGAATATGGTTGATAAATATACTATCGAGACTCATTAGAAAATTTTAGTTATTTCAAATGTATATGGAATATGTGTCATTAAGTAATAGTCTTTTAACTTAGTTTCTTAGTGATGAAGTAACCTAAGATTTGGTGATGGAGAATTAGAAAATACTGAAACTGTTTACATCTATTATACCATAATACAATATGAATATGGTGGATAAATATACTATCGAGACTCATTAGATAATTTGAATTATTTCAAACGTATATGGAATATGTGTCATTAAGTAATAGTCTTTTAACTTAGTTTCTTAGTGATGAAGTAACCTAATATTTGGTGACGGAGAATTAGAAAATACTAAAATAGTTTACATCTATTATACCATAATACAATGTGAATATGGTGAATAAATATACTATCGAGACTCATTAGATATTTTGAATTATTTCAAATATATATGGAATATGTGTCATTAAGTAATAGTCTTTTAACTTAGTTTCTTAGTGATGAAGTAACCTAAGATTTGGTGATGGAGAATTAGCAAATACTGAAACTGTTTACATCTATTATACCATAATACAATATGAATATGGTGGATAAATATACTATCGAGACTCATTAGATAATTTGAATTATTTCAAATGTATATGGAATATGTGTCATTAAGTAATAGTCTTTTAACTTAGTTTCTTAGTAATGAAGTAACCTAAAATTTGGTGATGGAGAAGAAGAAAATACTGAAATTGTTTATATCTATTATACCATAATACCATATGAATATGGTGAATAAATATACTATCGAGAATCATTATATAATTTGAATTATTTCTAATGTATATGAAATATGTGTCAATAATTAATAGTCTTTTAACTTAGTTTCTTGTTGAAGAACTAACCTAAAAATTTGGTGATGGAGAAGAAGGAAAATACTGAAATTGTTTACATCTACTATACCACAATACAATATGAATATGGTGGATAAATATACTATCTATACTCATTAGATAATTTGAGTTATTTCAAATGTATATGGAATATGTGTCATTAAGTAATAGTCTTTTAACTTAGTTTCTTAGTGATGAAGTAACCTAAGATTTGGTGATGGAGAATTAGAAAATATTGAAACTGTTTACATTTATCATACCATAATACAATATGAATATGGTGGATAAATATACTATCGAGACTTATTAGATAATTTGAATTATTTCAAATGTATATGGAATATGTGTCATTAAGTAATAGTCTTTTTACTTAGTTTCTTAGTGATGAAGTAACTTATGATTTGGTGATGAAGAATTAGAAAATACTGAAACTGTTTACATCTATTATACCATAATACAATATGAATATGGTGAATAAATATACTATCGAGACTCATTATATAATTTGAATTATTTCTAATGTATATGAAATATGTGTCATTAATTAATAGTCTTTTAACTTAGTTTCTTGGTGAAGAAGTAACCTAAAAATTTGGTGATGGAGAAGAAGGAAAATACTGAAATTGTTTACATCTACTATACCACAATACAATATGAATATGGTGGATAAATATACTATCTAGACTCATTAGATAATTTGAATTATTTCAAATGTATATGGAATATGTGTCATTAAGTAATAGTCTTTTAACTTAGTTTCTTAGTGATGAAGTAACCTAAGATTTGGTGATGGAGAATTAGAAAATACTGAAACTGTTTACATTTATTATATCGTAATACAATATGAATATGGTGGATAAATATACTATCGAGACTCATTAGATAATTTGAATTATTTCAAATGTATATGGAATATGTGTCATTAAGTAAGAGTCTTTTAACTTAGTTTCTTAGTGATGAAGTAACCTAAAATTTGGTGATGGAGAAGAAGAAAAGACTGAAATTGTTTACAACTATTATACCATAATACCATATGAATATGGTGAATAAATATACTATCGAGAATCATTATATAATTTGAATTATTTCTAATGTATATGAAATATGTGTCATTAATTAATAGTCTTTTAACTTAGTTTCTTGGTGAAGAAGTAACCTAAAAATTTGGTGATGGAGAAGAGGGAAAATACTGAAATTGTTTACATCTACTATACCACAATACAATATGAATATGATGGATAAATATACTATCTAGACTCATTAGATAATTTGAATTATTTCAAATGTATATGGAATATATGTCATTAAGTAATAGTCTTTTAACTTAGTTTCTTAGTGATGAAGTAACCTAAGATTTGGTGATGGAGAATTAGAAAATACTGAAACTGTTTACATCTATTATACCATAATACAATATGAATATGGTGGATAAATATACTATCGAGACTGATTGGATAATTTGAATTATTTCAAATGTATATGGAATATGTGTCATTAAGTAATAGTCTTTTAACTTAGTTTCTTAGTGATGAAGTAACCTAAGATTTGGTGATGAAGAATTAGAAAATACTGAAACTGTTTACATCTATTATACCATAATACAATATGAATATGGTGAATAAATATACTATCGAGACTCATTAGATAATTTGAATTATTTCAAATGTATATGGAATATGTGTCATTAAGTAATAGTCTTTTAACATAGTTTCTTAGTGATGAAGTAACCTAAAATTTGGTGATGGAGAATTAGAAAATACAGAAACTGTTTACATCTATTATACAATAATACAATATGAATATGGTGGATAAATATAATATCGAGACTCATTAGATAATTTGAATTATTTCAAATGTATATGGAATATGTGTCATTAAGTAATAGTCTTTTAACTTAGTTTTTTAGTGATGAAGTAACCTAAGATTTGGTGATGGAGAATTAGAAAATACTGAAGCTGTTTACATCTATTATACCATAATGCAATATGAATATGGTGGATAAATATACTATCGATACTCATTAGATAATTTGAATTATTTCAAATGTATATGGAATATGTGTCATTAAGTAATAGTCTTTTAACTTAGTTTCTTAGTGATGAAGTAACCTAATATTTGGTGACGGAGAATTAGAAAATACTAAAATAGTTTACATCTATTATACCATAATACAATGTGAATATGGTGAATAAATATACTATCGAGACTCATTAGATAATTTGAATTATTTCAAATGTATATGGAATATGTGTCATTAAGTAATAGTCTTTTAACTTAGTTTCTTAGTGATGAAGTAACCTAAGATTTGGTGATGGAGAATTAGAAAATACTGAAACTGTTTACATCTATTATACCATAATACAATATGAATATGGTGGATAAATATACTATCGAGACTCATTAGATAATTTGAATTATTTCAAATGTATATGGAATATGTGTCATTAAGTAATAGTCTTTTAACTTAGTTTCTTAGTAATGAAGTAACCTAAAATTTGGTGATGGAGAAGAAGAAAATACTGAAATTGTTTATATCTATTATACCATAATACCATATGAATATGGTGAATAAATATACTATCGAGAATCATTATATAATTTGAATTATTTCTAATGTATATGAAATATGTGTCATTAATTAATAGTCTTTTAACTTAGTTTCTTGGTGAAGAAGTAACCTAAAAATTTGGTGATGGAGAAGAAGGAAAATACTGAAATTGTTTACATCTACTATACCACAATACAATATGAATATGGTGGATAAATATACTATCTAGACTCATTAGATAATTTGAGTTATTTCAAATGTATATGGAATATGTGTCATTAAGTAATAGTCTTTTAACTTAGTTTCTTAGTGATGAAGTAACCTAAGATTTGGTGATGGAGAATTAGAAAATACTGAAACTGTTTACATATATTATACCATAATACAATATGAATATGATGGATAAATATACTATCGAGACTCATTAGATAATTTGAATTATTTCAAATGTATATGGAATACGTGTCATTAAGTAATAGTCTTTTTACTTAGTTTCTTAGTGATGAAGTAACTTATGATTTGGTGATGAAGAATTAGAAAATACTGAAACTGTTTACATCTATTATACCATAATACAATATGAATATGGTGAATAAATATACTATCGAGACTCATTAGATAATTTGAATTATTTCAAATGTATATGTAATATGTGTCATTAAGTAATAGTCTTTTAACTTAGTTTCTTAGTGATGAAGTAACCTAAAATTTAGTGATGGAGAAGAAGAAAAATATTGAAATTGTTTACATATATTATACCATAATACAATATGAATATGTTGGATAAATATACTATCGAGACTCATTAGATGATTTGAATTATTTTAAATGTATATGGAATATGTGTCATTAAGTAATAGTCTTTTAACTTAGTTTCTTAGTGATGAAGTAACCTATGATTAGGTGATGGAGAATTAGAAAATACTGAAACTGTTTACATCTATTATACCATAATACAATATGAATATGGTGGATAAATATACTATCGAGACTCATTAGATAATTTGAATTATTTCAAATGTATATGGAATATGTGTCATTAATAATAGTCTTTTAACTTAGTTTCTTAGTGATGAAGTAACCTAAAATTTTGTGATGGAGAAGAAGAAAATACTGAAATTGTTTACATCTATTATACCATAATACCATATGAATATGGTGAATAAATATACTATCGAGAATAATTATATAATTTGAATTATTTCTAATGTATATGAAATATGTTTCATTAATTAATAGTCTTTTAACTTAGTTTCTTGGTGAAGAAGTAACCTAAAAATTTGGTGATGGAGAAGAAGGAAAATACTGAAATTGTTTACATCTACTATACCACAATACAATATGAATATGGTAGATAAATATACAATCTAGACTCATTAGATAATTTGAATTATTTCAAATGTATATGGAATATGTGTCATTAAGTAATAGTCTTTTAACTTAGTTTCTAAGTGATGAAGTAACCTAAGATTTGGTGATGGAGAATTAGAAAATACTGAAACTGTTTACATCTATTATATCATAATACAATATGAATATGGTGGATAAATATACTATCGAGACTCATTAGATAATTTGAATTATTTCAAATGTATATGGAATATGTGTCATTAAGTAAGAGTCTTTTAACTTAGTTTCTTAGTGATGAAGTAACCTAAAATTTGGTGATGGAGAAGAAGAAAATACTGAAATTGTTTACATCTATTATACCATAATACCATATGAATATGGTGAATAAATATACTATCGAGAATCATTATATAATTTGAATTATTTCTAATGTATATGAAATATGTGTCATTAATTAATAGTCTTTTAACTTAGTTTCTTGGTGAAGAAGTAACCTAAAAATTTGGTGATGGAGAAGAAGGAAAATACTGAAATTGTTTACATCTACTATACCACAATACAATATGAATATGGTGGATAAATATACTATCTAGACTCATTAGATAATTTGAATTATTTCAAATGTATATGGAATATATGTCATTAAGTAATAGTCTTTTAACTTAGTTTCTTAGTGATGAAGTAACCTAAGATTTGGTGATGGAGAATTAGAAAATACTGAAACTGTTTACATCTATTATACCATAATACAATATGAATATGGTTGATAAATATACTATCGAGACTCATTAGATAATTTGAATTATTTCAAATGTATATGGAATATGTGTCATTAAGTAATAGTCTTTTAACTTAGTTTCTTAGTGATGAAGTAACCTAAGATTTGGTGATGAAGAATTAGAAAATACTGAAACTGTTTACATCTATTATACCATAATACAATATGAATATGGTGAATAAATATACTATCGAGACTCATCAGATAATTTGAATTATTTCAAATGTATATGGAATATGTGTCATTAAGTAATAGTCTTTTAACTTAGTTTCTTAGTGAAGAAGTAACCTAAAATTTGGTGATGGAGAATTAGAAAATACAGAAACTGTTTACATCTATTATACCATAATACAATATGAATATTGTGGATAAATATACTATCGAGACTCATTAGATAATTTGAGTTATTTCAAATGTATATGGAATATGTGTCATTAAGTAATAGTCTTTTAACTTAGTTTCTTTGTGATGAAGTAACCTAAGATTTGGTGAAGGAGAATTAGAAAATACTGAAACTGTTTACATCTATTATACCATAATACAATATGAATATGGTGGATAAATATACTATCGATACTCATTAGATAATTTGAATTATTTCAAATGTATATGGAATATGTGTCATTAAGTAATAGTCTTTTAACTTAG
This sequence comes from Vicia faba, assembly GCA_948472305.1. NCBI lineage: Eukaryota > Viridiplantae > Streptophyta > Magnoliopsida > Fabales > Fabaceae > Vicia > Vicia faba. The sequence continues at coordinate 271,103 of CATIWC010001073.1, forward strand.
TTTCTTAGTGATGAAGTAACCTAATATTTGGTGACGGAGAATTAGAAAATACTAAAATAGTTTACATCTATTATACCATAATACAATGTGAATATGGTGAATAAATATACTATCGAGACTCATTAGATAATTTGAATTATTTCAAATGTATATGGAATATGTGTCATTAAGTAATAGTCTTTTAACTTAGTTTCTTAGCGATGAAGTAACCTAAGATTTGGTGATGGAGAATTAGAAAATACTGAAACTGTTTACATCTATTATACCATAATACAATATGAATATGGTGGATAAATATACTATCGAGACTCATTAGATAATTTGAATTATTTCAAATGTATATGGAATATGTGTGATTAAGTAATAGTCTTTTAACTTAGTTTCTTAGTAATGAAGTAACCTAAAATTTGGTGATGGAGAAGAAGAAAATACTGAAATTATTTATATCTATTATACCATAATACCATATGAATATGGTGAATAAATATACTATCGAGAATCATTATATAATTTGAATTATTTCTAATGTATATGAAATATGTGTCATTAATTAATAGTCTTTTAACTTAGTTTCTTGGTGAAGAAGTAACCTAAAAATTTGGTGATGGAGAAGAAGGAAAATACTGAAATTGTTTACATCTACTATACCACAATACAATATGAATATGGTGGATAAATATACTATCTAGACTCATTAGATAATTTGAGTTATTTCAAATGTATATGGAATATGTGTCATTAAGTAATAGTCTTTTAACTTAGTTTCTTAGTGATGAAGTAACCTAAGATTTGGTGATGGAGAATTAGAAAATACTGAAACTGTTTACATATATTATACCATAATACAATATGAATATGATGGATAAATATACTATCGAGACTCATTAGATAATTTGAATTATTTCAAATGTATATGGAATACGTGTCATTAAGTAATAGTCTTTTTACTTAGTTTCTTAGTGATGAAGTAACTTATGATTTGGTGATGAAGAATTAGAAAATACTGAAACTGTTTACATCTATTATACCATAATACAATATGAATATGGTGAATAAATATACTATCGAGACTCATTAGATAATTTGAATTATTTCAAATGTATATGTAATATGTGTCATTAAGTAATAGTCTTTTAACTTAGTTTCTTAGTGATGAAGTAACCTAAAATTTAGTGATGGAGAAGAAGAAAAATATTGAAATTGTTTACATCTATTATACCATAATACAATATGAATATGTTGGATAAATATACTATCGAGACTCATTAGATGATTTGAATTATTTTAAATGTATATGGAATATGTGTCATTAAGTAATAGTCTTTTAACTTAGTTTCTTAGTGATGAAGTAACCTATGATTTGGTGATGGAGAATTAGAAAATACTGAAACTGTTTACATCTATTATACCATAATACAATATGAATATGGTGGATAAATATACTATCGAGACTCATTAGATAATTTGAATTATTTCAAATGTATATGGAATATGTGTCATTAATAATAGTCTTTTAACTTAGTTTCTTAGTGATGAAGTAACCTAAAATTTTGTGATGGAGAAGAAGAAAATACTGAAATTGTTTACATCTATTATACCATAATACCATATGAATATGGTGAATAAATATACTATCGAGAATAATTATATAATTTGAATTATTTCTAATGTATATGAAATATGTTTCATTAATTAATAGTCTTTTAACTTAGTTTCTTGGTGAAGAAGTAACCTAAAAATTTGGTGATGGAGAAGAAGGAAAATACTGAAATTGTTTACATCTACTATACCACAATACAATATGAATATGGTAGATAAATATACAATCTAGACTCATTAGATAATTTGAATTATTTCAAATGTATATGGAATATGTGTCATTAAGTAATAGTCTTTTAACTTAGTTTCTAAGTGATGAAGTAACCTAAGATTTGGTGATGGAGAATTAGAAAATACTGAAACTGTTTACATCTATTATATCATAATACAATATGAATATGGTGGATAAATATACTATCGAGACTCATTAGATAATTTGAATTATTTCAAATGTATATGGAATATGTGTCATTAAGTAAGAGTCTTTTAACTTAGTTTCTTAGTGATGAAGTAACCTAAAATTTGGTGATGGAGAAGAAGAAAATACTGAAATTGTTTACATCTATTATACCATAATACCATATGAATATGGTGAATAAATATACTATCGAGAATCATTATATAATTTGAATTATTTCTAATGTATATGAAATATGTGTCATTAATTAATAGTCTTTTAACTTAGTTTCTTGGTGAAGAAGTAACCTAAAAATTTGGTGATGGAGAAGAAGGAAAATACTGAAATTGTTTACATCTACTATACCACAATACAATATGAATATGGTGGATAAATATACTATCTAGACTCATTAGATAATTTGAATTATTTCAAATGTATATGGAATATATGTCATTAAGTAATAGTCTTTTAACTTAGTTTCTTAGTGATGAAGTAACCTAAGATTTGGTGATGGAGAATTAGAAAATACTGAAACTGTTTACATCTATTATACCATAATACAATATGAATATGGTGGATAAATATACTATCGAGACTCATTAGATAATTTGAATTATTTCAAATGTATATGGAATATGTGTCATTAAGTAATAGTCTTTTAACTTAGTTTCTTAGTGATGAAGTAACCTAAGATTTGGTGATGAAGAATTAGAAAATACTGAAACTGTTTACATCTATTATACCATAATACAATATGAATATGGTGAATAAATATACTATCGAGACTCATTAGATAATTTGAATTATTTCAAATGTATATGGAATATGTGTCATTAAGTAATAGTCTTTTAACTTAGTTTCTTAGTGATGAAGTAACCTAAGATTTGGTGATGGAGAATTAGATAATACTGAAATTGTTTACATCTATTATACCATAAAACAATATGAATATGGTGGATAAATATAATATCGAGAGTCATTAGATAATTTGAATTATTTAAAATGTATATGGAATATGTGTCATTAAGTAATAGTCTTTTAACTTAGTTTCTTAGTGATGAAGTAACCTAAAATTTGGTGATGGAGAAGAAGAAAAATATTGAAATTGTTTACATCTATTATACCATAATACAATATGAATATGGTGGATAAATATACTATTGAGACTCATTATATAATTTGAATTATTTCAAATGTATATGGAATATGTGTCATTAAGTAATAGTCTTTTAACTTAGTTACTTAGTGAAGAAGTAACCTAAAATTTGGTGATGGAGAATTAGAAAATACAGAAACTGTTTACATCTATTATACCATAATACAATATGAATATTATGGATAAATATACTATCGAGACTCATTAGATAATTTGAGTTATTTCAAATGTATATGGAATATCTGTCATTAAGTAATAGTCTTTTAACTTAGTTTCTTCGTGATGAAGTAACCTAAGATTTGGTGATGGAGAAGAAGGAAAATACTGAAATTGTTTACATCTACTATACCACAATACAATATGAATATGGTGGATAAATATACTATCTAGACTCATTAGATAATTTGAATTATTTCAAATGTATATGGAATATATGTCATTAAGTAATAGTCTTTTAACTTAGTTTCTTAGTGATGAAGTAACCTAAGATTTGGTGATGGAGAATTAGAAAATACTGAAACTGTTTACATCTATTATACCATAATACAATATGAATATGGTTGATAAATATACTATCGAGACTCATTAGATAATTTGAATTATTTCAAATGTATATGGAATATGTGTCATTAAGTAATAGTCTTTTAACTTAGTTTCTTAGTGATGAAGTAACCTAAGATTTGGTGATGAAGAATTAGAAAATACTGAAACTGTTTACATCTATTATACCATAATACAATATGAATATGGTGAATAAATATACTATCGAGACTCATTAGATAATTTGAATTATTTCAAATGTATATGGAATATGTGTCATTAAGTAATAGTCTTTTAACTTAGTTTCTTAGTGAAGAAGTAACCTAAAATTTGGTGATGGAGAATTAGAAAATACAGAAACTGTTTACATCTATTATACCATAATACAATATGAATATTGTGGATAAATATACTATCGAGACTCATTAGATAATTTGAGTTATTTCAAATGTATATGGAATATGTGTCATTAAGTAATAGTCTTTTAACTTAGTTTCTTTGTGATGAAGTAACCTAAGATTTGGTGAAGGAGAATTAGAAAATACTGAAACTGTTTACATCTATTATACCATAATACAATATGAATATGGTGGATAAATATACTATCGATACTCATTAGATAATTTGAATTATTTCAAATGTATATGGAATATGTGTCATTAAGTAATAGTCTTTTAACTTAGTTTCTTAGTAATGAAGTAACCTAATATTTGGTGACGGAGAATTAGAAAATACTAAAATAGTTTACATCTATTATACCATAATACAATGTGAATATGGTGAATAAATATACTATCGAGACTCATTAGATAATTTGAATTATTTCAAATGTATATGGAATATGTGTCATTAAGTAATAGTCTTTTAACTTAGTTTCTTAGTGATGAAGTAACCTAAGATTTGGTGATGGAGAATTAGAAAATACTGAAACTGTTTACATCTATTATACCATAATACAATATGAATATGGTGGATAAATATACTATCGAGACTCATTAGATAATTTGAATTATTTCAAATGTATATGGAATATGTGTCATTAAGTAATAGTCTTTTAACTTAGTTTCTTAGTAATGAAGTAACCTAAAATTTGGTGATGGAGAAGAAGAAAATACTGAAATTGTTTATATCTATTATACCATAATACCATATGAATATGGTGAATAAATATACTATCGAGAATCATTATATAATTTGAATTATTTCTAATGTATATGAAATATGTGTCATTAATTAATAGTCTTTTAACTTAGTTTCTTGGTGAAGAAGTAACCTAAAAATTTGGTGATGGAGAAGAAGGAAAATACTGAAATTGTTTACATCTACTATACCACAATACAATATGAATATGGTGGATAAATATACTATCTAGACTCATTAGATAATTTGAGTTATTTCAAATGTATATGGAATATGTGTCATTAAGTAATAGTCTTTTAACTTAGTTTCTTAGTGATGAAGTAACCTAAGATTTGGTGATGGAGAATTAGAAAATACTGAAACTGTTTACATATATTATACCATAATACAATATGAATATGATGGATAAATATACTATCGATACTCATTAGATAATTTGAATTATTTCAAATGTATATGGAATACGTGTCATTAAGTAATAGTCTTTTTACTTAGTTTCTTAGTGATGAAGTAACTTATGATTTGGTGATGAAGAATTAGAAAATACTGAAACTGTTTACATCTATTATACCATAATACAATATGAATATGGTGAATAAATATACTATCGAGACTCATTAGATAATTTGAATTATTTCAAATGTATATGTAATATGTGTCATTAAGTAATAGTCTTTTAACTTAGTTTCTTAGTGATGAAGTAACCTAAAATTTAGTGATGGAGAAGAAGAAAAATATTGAAATTGTTTACATCTATTATACCATAATACAATATGAATATGTTGGATAAATATACTATCGAGACTCATTAGATGATTTGAATTATTTTAAATGTATATGGAATATGTGTCATTAAGTAATAGTCTTTTAACTTAGTTTCTTAGTGATGAAGTAACCTATGATTTGGTGATGGAGAATTAGAAAATACTGAAACTGTTTACATCTATTATACCATAATACAATATGAATATGGTGGATAAATATACTATCGAGACTCATTAGATAATTTGAATTATTTCAAATGTATATGGAATATGTGTCATTAATAATAGTCTTTTAACTTAGTTTCTTAGTGATGAAGTAACCTAAAATTTTGTGATGGAGAAGAAGAAAATACTGAAATTGTTTACATCTATTATACCATAATACCATATGAATATGGTGAATAAATATACTATCGAGAATAATTATATAATTTGAATTATTTCTAATGTATATGAAATATGTTTCATTAATTAATAGTCTTTTAACTTAGTTTCTTGGTGAAGAAGTAACCTAAAAATTTGGTGATGGAGAAGAAGGAAAATACTGAAATTGTTTACATCTACTATACCACAATACAATATGAATATGGTAGATAAATATACAATCTAGACTCATTAGATAATTTGAATTATTTCAAATGTATATGGAATATGTGTCATTAAGTAATAGTCTTTTAACTTAGTTTCTAAGTGATGAAGTAACCTAAGATTTGGTGATGGAGAATTAGAAAATACTGAAACTGTTTACATCTATTATATCATAATACAATATGAATATGGTGGATAAATATACTATCGAGACTCATTAGATAATTTGAATTATTTCAAATGTATATGGAATATGTGTCATTAAGTAAGAGTCTTTTAACTTAGTTTCTTAGTGATGAAGTAACCTAAAATTTGGTGATGGAGAAGAAGAAAATACTGAAATTGTTTACATCTATTATACCATAATACCATATGAATATGGTGAATAAATATACTATCGAGAATCATTATATAATTTGAATTATTTCTAATGTATATGAAATATGTGTCATTAATTAATAGTCTTTTAACTTAGTTTCTTGGTGAAGAAGTAACCTAAAAATTTGGTGATGGAGAAGAAGGAAAATACTGAAATTGTTTACATCTACTATACCACAATACAATATGAATATGGTGGATAAATATACTATCTAGACTCATTAGATAATTTGAATTATTTCAAATGTATATGGAATATATGTCATTAAGTAATAGTCTTTTAACTTAGGTTTCTTAGTGATGAAGTAACCTAAGATTTGGTGATGGAGAATTAGAAAATACTGAAACTGTTTTACATCTATTATACCATAATACAATATGAATATGGTGGATAAATATACTATCGAGACTCATTAGATAATTTGAATTATTTCAAATGTATATGGAATATGTGTCATTAAGTAATAGTCTTTTAACTTAGTTTCTTAGTGATGAAGTAACCTAAGATTTGGTGATGAAGAATTAGAAAATACTGAAACTGTTTACATCTATTATACCATAATACAATATGAATATGGTGAATAAATATACTATCGAGACTCATTAGATAATTTGAATTATTTCAAATGTATATGGAATATGTGTCATTAAGTAATAGTCTTTTAACTTAGTTTCTTAGTGATGAAGTAACCTAAGATTTGGTGATGGAGAATTAGATAATACTGAAATTGTTTACATCTATTATACCATAAAACAATATGAATATGGTGGATAAATATAATATCGAGAGTCATTAGATAATTTGAATTATTTAAAATGTATATGGAATATGTGTCATTAAGTAATAGTCTTTTAACTTAGTTTCTTAGTGATGAAGTAACCTAAAATTTGGTGATGGAGAAGAAGAAAAATATTGAAATTGTTTACATCTATTATACCATAATACAATATGAATGTGGTGGATAAATATACTATTGAGACTCATTATATAATTTGAATTATTTCAAATGTATATGGAATATGTGTCATTAAGTAATAGTCTTTTAACTTAGTTACTTAGTGAAGAAGTAACCTAAAATTTGGTGATGGAGAATTAGAAAATACAGAAACTGTTTACATCTATTATACCATAATACAATATGAATATTATGGATAAATATACTATCGAGACTCATTAGATAATTTGAGTTATTTCAAATGTATATGGAATATCTGTCATTAAGTAATAGTCTTTTAACTTAGTTTCTTCGTGATGAAGTAACCTAAGATTTGGTGATGGAGAAGAAGGAAAATACTGAAATTGTTTACATCTACTATACCACAATACAATATGAATATGGTGGATAAATATACTATCTAGACTCATTAGATAATTTGAATTATTTCAAATGTATATGGAATATATGTCATTAAGTAATAGTCTTTTAACTTAGTTTCTTAGTGATGAAGTAACCTAAGATTTGGTGATGGAGAATTAGAAAATACTGAAACTGTTTACATCTATTATACCATAATACAATATGAATATGGTTGATAAATATACTATCGAGACTCATTAGATAATTTGAATTATTTCAAATGTATATGGAATATGTGTCATTAAGTAATAGTCTTTTAACTTAGTTTCTTAGTGATGAAGTAACCTAAGATTTGGTGATGAAGAATTAGAAAATACTGAAACTGTTTACATCTATTATACCATAATACAATATGAATATGGTGAATAAATATACTATCGAGACTCATTAGATAATTTGAATTATTTCAAATGTATATGGAATATGTGTCATTAAGTAATAGTCTTTTAACTTAGTTTCTTAGTGAAGAAGTAACCTAAAATTTGGTGATGGAGAATTAGAAAATACAGAAACTGTTTACATCTATTATACCATAATACAATATGAATATTGTGGATAAATATACTATCGAGACTCATTAGATAATTTGAGTTATTTCAAATGTATATGGAATATGTGTCATTAAGTAATAGTCTTTTAACTTAGTTTCTTTGTGATGAAGTAACCTAAGATTTGGTGAAGGAGAATTAGAAAATACTGAAACTGTTTACATCTATTATACCATAATACAATATGAATATGGTGAATAAATATACTATCGAGACTCATTAGATAATTTGAATTATTTCAAATGTATATGGAATATGTGTCATTAAGTAATAGTCTTTTAACTTAGTTTCTTAGTGATGAAGTAACCTAAAATTTGGTGATGGAGAAGAAGAAAAATATTGAAATTGTTTACATCTATTATACCATAATACAATATGAATATGGTGGATAAATATACTATTGAGACTCATTAGATAATTTGAATTATTTCAAATGTATATGGAATATGTGTCATTAAGTAATAGTCTTTTAACTTAGTTTCTTAGTGAAGAAGTAACCTAAAATTTGGTGATGGAGAATTAGAAAATACAGAAATTGTTTACATCTATTATACCATAATACAATATGAATATTGTGGATAAATATACTATCGAGACTCATTAGATAATTTGAGTTATTTCAAATGTATATGGAATATGTGTCATTAAGTAATAGTCTTTTAACTTAGTTTCTTAGTGATGAAGTAACCTAAGATTTGGTGATGGAGAATTAGAAAATACTGAAGCTGTTTACATCTATTATACCATAATGCAATATGAATATGGTGGATAAATATACTATCGATACTCATTAGATAATTTGAATTATTTCAAATGTATATGGAATATGTGTCATTAAGTAATAGTCTTTTAACTTAGTTTCTTAGTGATGAAGTAACCTAATATTTGGTGACGGAGAATTAGAAAATACTAAAATAGTTTACATCTATTATACCATAATACAATGTGAATATGGTGAATAAATATACTATCGAGACTCATTAGATAATTTGAATTATTTCAAATGTATATGGAATATGTGTCATTAAGTAATAGTCTTTAAACTTAGTTTCTTAGTGATGAAGTAACCTAAGATTTGGTGATGGAGAATTAGAAAATACTGAAACTGTTTAGATCTATTATACCATAATACAATATGAATATGGTGGATAAATATACTTTGAGACTCATTAGATAGTTTGAATTATTTCAAATATATATGGAATATGTGTCATTAAGTAATAGTCTTTTAACTTAGTTTCTTAGCGATGAAGTAACCTAAGATTTGGTGAAGGAGAATTAGAAAATACTGAAACTGTTTACATCTATTATACCATAATACATTATGAATATGGTGAATAAATATACTATCGAGACTCATTAGATAATTTGAATTATTTCAAATTTATAAGGAATATGTGTCATTAAGTAATAGTCTTTTAACTTAGTTTCTTAGTGATGAAGTAACCTAAAATTTTGTGATGGAGAAGAAGAAAAATATTGAAATTGTTTACATCTATTATACCATAATACAATATGAATATGATGAATAAATATACTATTGAGACTCATTATATAATTAGAATTATTTCAAATGTATATAGAATATGTGTCATCAATTAATAGTCTTTTAACTTTGTTTCTTAGGGATGAAGTAACCTAAAATTTGGTGATGGAGAAGAAGAAAATACTGAAACTGTTTACATCTATTATACCATAATACAATATGAATATGATGAATAAGTATACTATCGAAAATTATTATATAGTTTGAATTATTTCTAATGTATATGGAATATGTCTCATTAAGTAATAGTCTTTTAACTTAGTTTCTTGGTGAAGAAGTAACCTAAAAATTTGGTGATGGAGAAGAAGAAAATACTGAATTGTTTACATCTACTATACCACAATACAATATGAATATGGTGGATAAATATACTATCTAGACTCATTAGATAATTTGAATTATTTCAAATGTATATGGAATATATGTCATTAAGTAATAGTCTTTTAACTTAGTTTCTTAGTGATGAAGTAACCTAAGATTTGGTGATGGAGAATTAGAAAATACTGAAACTGTTTACATCTATTATACCATAATACAATATGAATATGGTTGATAAATATACTATCGAGACTCATTAGATAATTGAATTATTTCAAATGTATATGGAATATGTGTCATTAAGTAATAGTCTTTTAACTTAGTTTCTAGTGATGAAGTAACCTAAGATTTGGTGATGAAGAATTAGAAAATACTGAAACTGTTTACATCTATTATACCATAATACAATATGAATATGGTGAATAAATATACTATCGAGACTCATTAGATAATTTGAATTATTTCAAATGTATATGGAATATGTGTCATTAAGTAATAGTCTTTTAACTTAGTTTCTTAGTGATGAAGTAACCTAAGATTTGGTGATGGAGAATTAGATAATACTGAAACTGTTTACATCTATTATACCATAAAACATATGAATATGGTGGATAAATATAATATCGAGAGTAATTAGATAATTTGAATTATTTAAAATGTATATGGAATATGTGTCATAAGTAATAGTCTTTTAACTTAGTTTCTTTGTGATGAAGTAACCTAAGATTTGGTGAAGGAGAATTAGAAAATACTGAAACTGTTTACATCTATTATACCATAATACAATATGAATATGGTGAATAAATATACTATCGAGACTCATTAGATAATTTGAATATTTCAAATGTATATGGAATATGTGTCATTAAGTAATAGTCTTTTAACTTAGTTTCTTAGTGATGAAGTAACCTAATATTTGGTGACGGAGAATTAGAAAATACTAAAATAGTTTACATCTATTATACCATAATACAATGTGAATATGGTGAATAAATATACTATCGAGACTCATTAGATAATTTGAATTATTTCAAATGTATATGGAATATGTGTCATTAAGTAATAATCTTTAAACTTAGTTTCTTAGTGATGAAGTAACTAAGATTTGGTGATGGAGAATTAGAAAATATTGAAACTGTTTAGATCTATTATACCATAATACAATATGAATATGGTGGATAAATATACTTTGAGACTCATTAGATAGTTTGAATTATTTCAAATATATATGGAATATGTGTCATTAAGTAATAGTCTTTTAACTTAGTTTCTTAGCGATGAAGTAACCTAAGATTTGTTGAAGGAGAATTAAAAAATACTGAAACTGTTTACATCTATTATACCATAATACATTATGAATATGGTGAATAAATATACTATCGAGACTCATTAGATAATTTGAATTATTTCAAATTTATAAGGAATATGTGTCATTAAGTAATAGTCTTTTACTTAGTTTCTTAGTGATGAAGTAACCTAAAATTTTGTGATGGAGAAGAAGAAAATATTGAAATTGTTACATCTATTATACCATAAAACAATATGAATATGATGAATAAATATACTATTTAGACTCATTATATAATTAGAATTATTTCAAATGTATATAGAATATGTGTCATCAATTAATAGTCTTTTAACTTTGTTTCTTAGGGATGAAGTAACCTAAAATTTGGTGATGGAGAAGAAGAAATACTGAAATTGTTTACATCTATTATACCATAATACAATATGAATATGATGAATAAGTATACTATCGAAAATTATTATATAGTTTGAATTATTTCTAATGTATATGGAATATGTCTCATTAAGTAATAGTCTTTTAACTTAGTTTCTTGGTGAAGAAGTAACCTAAAAATTTGGTGATGGAGAAGAAGGAAAATACTGAAATTGTTTACATCTACTATACCACAATACAATATGAATATGGTGGATAAATATACTATCTAGACTCATTAGATAATTGAATTATTTCAAATGTATATGGAATATATGTCATTAAGTAATAGTCTTTTAACTTAGTTTCTTAGTGATGAAGTAACCTAAGATTTGGTGATGGAGAATTAGAAAATACTGAAACTGTTTACATCTATTATACCATAATACAATATGAATATGGTTGATAAATATACTATCGAGACTCATTAGATAATTTGAATATTTCAAATGTATATGGAATATGTGTCATCAATTAATAGTCTTTTAACTTAGTTTCTTAGTGATGAAGTAACCTAAATTTGGTGATGGAGAAGAAGAAAATACTGAAACTGTTTACATCTATTATACTATAATACAATATGAATATGGTGAATAAATATACTATCGAGACTCATTATATAATTTGAATTATTTCTAATTTATATGGAATATGTGTCATTAAGTAATAGTCTTTTAACTTAGTTTCTTGGTGAATAAGTAACCTAAAATTTGTGATGGAGAAGAAGGAAATACTGAAATTGTTTACATCTATTATACCATAATACAATATGAATATGGTGGATAAATATAATATCGAGTGTCATTAGATAATTTGAATTATTTCAAATGTATATGGAATATGTGTCATTAAGTAATAGTCTTTTAAGTTAGTTTCTTAGTGATGAAGTAACCTAAGATTTGGTGAAGGAGAATTAGAAAATACTGAAACTGTTTACATCTATTATACCATAATACAATATGAATATGGTGAATAAATATAATATCGAGACTCATTAGATAATTTGAATTATTTCAAATGTATATGGAATATGTGTCATTAAGTAATAGTCTTTTAACTTAGTTTCTTAGTGATGAAGTAACCTAAAATTTGGTGATGGAGAAGAAGAAAAATATTGAAATTGTTTACATCTATTATACCATAATACAATATGAATATGGTGGATAAATATACTATTGAGACTCATTAGATAATTTGAATTATTTCAAATGTATATGGAATATGTGTCATTAAGTAATAGTCTTTTAACTTAGTTTATTAGTGATGAAGTAACCTAAAATTTGGTGATGGAGAATTAGAAAATACAGAAACTGTTTACATCTATTATACCATAATACAATATGAATATGGTGGATAAATATACTATCGAGACTCATTAGATAATTTGAATTATTTCAAATGTATATGGATATGTGTCATTAAGTAATAGTCTTTTAACTTAGTTTCTTAGTGATGAAGTAACCTAATATTTGGTGACGGAGAATTAGAAAATACTAAAATAGTTTACATCTATTATACCATAATAGAATGTGAATATGGTGAATAAATATACTATCGAGACTCATTAGATAATTTGAATTATTTCAAATGTATATGGAATATGTGTCATTAAGTAATAGTCTTTAAACTTAGTTTCTTAGTGATGAAGTAACCTAAGATTTGGTGATGGAGAATTAGAAAATACTGAAACTGTTTAGATCTATTATACCATAATACAATATGAATATGGTGGATAAATATACTTTGAGACTCATTAGATAGTTTGAATTATTTCAAATATATATGGAATATGTGTCATTAAGTAATAGTCTTTTAACTTAGTTTCTTAGCGATGAAGTAACCTAAGATTTGGTGAAGGAGAATTAGAAAATACTGAAACTGTTTACATCTATTATACCATAATACATTATGAATATGGTGAATAAATATACTATCGAGACTCATTAGATAATTTGAATTATTTCCAATTTATAAGGAATATGTGTCATTAAGTAATAGTCTTTTAACTTAGTTTCTTAGTGATGAAGTAACCTAAAATTTTGTGATGGAGAAGAAGAAAAATATTGAAATTGTTTACATCTATTATACCATAATACAATATGAATATGATGAATAAATATACTATTGAGACTCATTATATAATTAGAATTATTTCAAATGTATATAGAATATGTGTCATCAATTAATAGTCTTTAACTTTAATTCTTAGGGATGAAGTAACCTAAAATTTGGTGATGGAAAAGAAGGAAAATACTGAAATTGTTTATATCTATTATACCATAATACAATATGAATATGGTGGATAAATATACTATCGAGACTCATTAGATAATTTTAATTATTTCAAATGTATATGGAATATGTGTCATTAAGTAATAGTCTTTTAACTTAGTTTCTTAGTGATGAAGTAACCTAAGATTTGGTGATGGAGAATAAGAAAATATTGAAATTGTTTACAACTATTATACCATAATACAATATGAATATGGTGAATAAATATACTATCGAGACTCATTAGATAATTTGAATTATTTTCAATGTATATAAAATATGTGTCATCAATTAATAGTCTTTTAACTTAGTTTCTTAGTGATAAAGTAACCTAAAATTCTGTGATGGAGAAGAAGAAAATACTGAAGTTGTTTACATCTATTATACCATAATACAATATAAATATGGTGAATAAATATACTATCGAGACTCATTATATAATTTGAATTATTTCTAATGTACATGGAATATGTGTCATTAATTAATAGTCTTTTAACTTAGTTTCTTGTTGAAGAAGTAACCTAAGATTTGGTAATGGAGAATTAGAAAATACTAAAACAGTTTACATATATTATACCATAATACAATATGAATATGGTGAATAAATATACTATCGAGACTCATTAGATAATTTGAATTATTTCAAATGTATATGGAATATGTGTCATTAAGTAATAGTCTTTTAACTTAGTTTCTTAGTGATGAAGTAACCTAAGATTTGGTGATAGAGAATAAAAAAATACTGAAACTGTTTACATCTATTATACCATAATACAATATGAATATGGTGAATAAATATACTATCGAGACTCATTAGATAATTTGAATTATTTCAAATGTATATGGAATATGTGTCATTAAGTAATAGTCTTTTAACTTAGTTTCTTAGTGATGAAGTAACCTAAGATTTGGTGATGGAGAATTACAAAATACTGAAACTGTTTACATCTATTATACCATAATACAATATGAATATGGTGGATAAATATACTATCGAGACTCATTAGATAATTTGAATTATTTCAAATGTATATGGAATATGTGTCATTAATTAATAGTCTTTTAACTTAGTTTCTTGTTGAAGAAGTAACCTAAGATTTGGTAATGGAGAATTAGAAAATACTGAAACAGTTTACATATATTATACCATAATACAATATGAATATGGTGAATAAATATACTATCGAGACTCATTAGATAATTTGAATTATTTCAAATGTATATGGAATATGTGTCATTAAGTAATAGTCTTTTAACTTAGTTTCTTAGTGATGAAGTAACCTAAGATTTGGTGATAGAGAATAAAAAAATACTGAAACTGTTTACATCTATTATACCATAATACAATATGAATATGGTGAATAAATATACTATCGAGACTCATTAGATAATTTGAATTATTTCATATGTATATGGAATATGTGTCATTAAGTAATAGTCTTTTAACTTAGTTTTTTATTCATGAAGTAACCTAAAATTTAGTGATGGAGAATTAGAAAATACTGAAACTGTTTACATCTATTATACCATAATACAATGTGAATATGGTGGATAAATATACTATCGAGACTCATTAGATAATTTGAATTATTTCAAATGTATATGGAATATGTGTCATTAAGTAATAGTCTTTTAAGTTAGTTTCTTAGTGATGAAGTAACCTAAGATTTGGTGAAGGAGAATTAGAAAATACTAAAACTGTTTACATCTATTATACCATAATACATTATGAATATGGTGAATAAATATACTATCATTAGATAATTTGAATTATTTCAAATGTATAAGGAATATGTGTCATTAAGTAATAGTCTTTTAACTTAGTTTCTTGGTGAAGAAGTAACCTAAGATTTGGTGATGGAGAATTAGAAAATACTGAAACAGTTTACATCTATTATACCATAATACAATATGAATATGGTGAATAAATATACTATCGAGACTCATTAGATAATTTGAATTATTTCAAATGTATATGGAATATGTGTCATTAAGTAATAGTCTTTTAACTTAGTTTCTTAGTGATGAAGTAACCTAAGATTTGGTGATGGAGAATTACAAAATACTGAAACTGTTTACATCTATTATACCATAATACAATATGAATATGGTGGATAAATATACTATCGAGACTCATTAGATAATTTGAGATATTTCAAATGTATATGGAATATGTGTCATTAATTAATAGTCTTTTAACTTAGTTTCTTGTTGAAGAAGTAACCTAAGATTTGGTAATGGAGAATTAGAAAATACTGAAACAGTTTACATATATTATACCATAATACAATATGAATATGGTGAATAAATATACTATCGAGACTCATTAGATAATTTGAATTATTTCAAATGTATATGGAATATGTGTCATTAAGTAATAGTCTTTTAACTTAGTTTCTTAGTGATGAAGTAACCTAAGATTTGGTGATAGAGAATAAAAAAATACTGAAACTGTTTACATCTATTATACCATAATACAATATGAATATGGTGAATAAATATACTATCGAGACTCATTAGATAATTTGAATTATTTCATATGTATATGGAATATGTGTCATTAAGTAATAGTCTTTTAACTTAATTCTTATTCATGAAGTAACCTAAAATTTAGTGATGGAGAATTAGAAAATACTGAAACTGCTTACATCTATTATACCATAATACAATGTGAATATGGTGGATAAATATACTATCGAGACTCATTAGATAATTTGAATTATTTCAAATGTATATGGAATATGTGTCATTAAGTAATAGTCTTTTAAGTTAGTTTCTTAGTGATGAAGTAACCTAAGATTTGGTGAAGGAGAATTAGAAAATACTAAAACTGTTTACATCTATTATACCATAATACATTATGAATATGGTGAATAAATATACTATCGAGACTCATTAGATAATTTGAATTATTTAAAATGTATAAGGAATATGTGTCATTAAGTAATAGTCTTTTAACTTAGTTTCTTGGTGAAGAAGTAACCTAAGATTTGGTGATGGAGAATTAGAAAATACTGAAACAGTTTACATCTATTATACCATAATACAATATGAATATGGTGAATAAATATACTATCGAGACTCATTAGATAATTTGAATTATTTCAAATGTATATGGAATATGTGTCATTAAGTAATAGTCTTTTAACTTAGTTTCTTAGTGATGAAGTAACCTAAGATTTGGTGATGGAGAATTAGAAAATACTCAAACTGTTTACATCTATTATACCATAATACAATATGAATATGGTGGATAAATATACTATCGAGACTCATTAGATAATTTGAATTATTTCAAATGTATATGGAATATGTGTCATTAAGTAATAGTCTTTTAACTTAGTTTCTTAGTGATGAAGTAACCTAAAATTTTGTGATGGAGAAGAAGAAAAATATTGAAATTGTTTACATCTATTATACCATAATACAATATGAATATGGTGAATAAATATACTATTGAGACTCATTATATAATTTGAATTATTTCTAATGTATATGGAATATGTGTCATTAAGTAATAGTCTTTTAACTTAGTTTCTTGGTGAAGAAGTAACCTAAAATTTGGTGATGGAAAAGAAGGAAAATACTGAAATTGTTTATATCTATTATACCATAATACAATATGAATATGGTGGATAAATATACTATCGAGACTCATTAGATAATTTTAATTATTTCAAATGTATATGGAATATGTTTCATTAAGTAATAGTCTTTTAACTTAGTTTCTTAGTGATGAAGTAACCAAAGATTTGGTGATGGAGAATAAGAAAATATTGAAATTGTTTACAACTATTATACCATAATACAATATGAATATGGTGAATAAAATATACTATCGAGACTCATTAGATAATTTGAATTATTTTCAATGTATATAAAATATGTGTCATCATTTAATAGTCTTTTAACTTAGTTTCTTAGTGATAAAGTAACCTAAAATTCTGTGATGGAGAAGAAGAAAATACTGAAATTGTTTACATCTATTATACCATAATACAATATAAATATGGTGAATAAATATACTATCGAGACTCATTATATAATTTGAATTATTTCTAATGTATATGGAATATGTGTCATTAATTAATAGTCTTTTAACTTAGTTTCTTGTTGAAGAAGTAAACCTAAGATTTGGTAATGGAGAATTAGAAAATACTGAAACAGTTTACATATATTATACCATAATACAATATAAATATGGTGAATAAATATACTATCGAGACTCATTATATAATTTGAATTATTTCTAATGTATATGGAATATGTGTCATT
The DNA here is from genome assembly GCA_948472305.1 of Vicia faba. Lineage (NCBI taxonomy): Eukaryota > Viridiplantae > Streptophyta > Magnoliopsida > Fabales > Fabaceae > Vicia > Vicia faba. Next base: position 289,704 of record CATIWC010001073.1, read on the forward strand.
AATTAATAGTCTTTTAAACTTAGTTTCTTGTTGAAGAAGTAACCTAAGATTTGGTGATAGAGAATAAAAAAAATACTGAAACTGTTTACATCTATTATACCATAATACAATATGAATATGGTGAATAAATAGACTATCGAGACTCATTCGATAATTTGAATTATTTCAAATGTATATGGAATATGTGTCATTAAGTAATAGTCTTTTAAACTTAGTTTCTTAGTAATGAAGTAACCTAAAATTTGGTGATAGAGAATTAGAAAATACTGAAACTGTTTACATCTATTATACCATAATACAATATGAATATGGTGAATAAATATACTATCGAGACTCATTAGATAATTTGAATTATTTTTAAATGTATAAGGAACATGTGTCATTAAGTAATAGTCTTTTTAACTTAGTTTCTTGGTGAAGAAGTAACCTAAAATTTGGTGATGGAAAAGAAGGAAAATACTGAAATTGTTTATATCTATTATACCATAATACAATATGAATATGGTGGATAAATATACTATCGAGACTCATTAGATAATTTTAATTATTTCAAATGTATATGGAATATGTGTCATTTTGTAATAGTCTTTTAACTTAGTTTCTTAGTGATGAAGTAACCTAAGATTTGGTGATGGAGAATAAGAAAATACTGAAACAGTTTACATCTATTATACCATAATACAATATGAATATGGTGAATAAATATACTATCGAGACTCATTAGATAATTTGAATTATTTTAAATGTATATGGAATATGTGTAATTAAGTAATAGTCTTTTAACTTATTTTCTTAGTGATGAAGTAACCTAAGATTTGGTGATGGAGAATTACAAAATACTCAAACTGTTTACATCTATTATACCATAATACAATATGAATATGGTGGATAAATATACTATCGAGACTCATTAGATATTTTGAATTATTTCAAATTTATATGGAATATGTGTCATTAAGTAATAGTCTTTTAACTTAGTTTCTTAGTGATGAAGTAACCTAAGTTTTGGTGATAGAGAATAAAAAAATACTGAAACTGTTTACATCTATTATACCATAATACAATATGAATATGGTGAATAAATATACTATCGAGACTCATTAGATAATTTGAATTATTTCATATGTATATGGAATATGTGTCATTAAGTAATAGTCTTTTAACTTAGTTTCTTAGTGATGAAGTAACCTAAAATTTGGTGATGGAGAATTAGAAAATATTGAAAACTATTTACATTTATTATACCACAATACAATATGAATATGGTGAATAAATATACTATCGAGACTCATTAGATAATTTGAATTATTTCAAATGTATATGGAATATATGTCATTAAGTAATAGTCTTTGAACTTAGTTTCTTAGTGATGAAGTAACCTAAAATTTGGTGATGGAGAAGAAGAAAAATACTGAAATTGTTTACATCTATTATACCATAATACAATATGAATATGGTGAATAAATATACTATCGAGACTCATTATATAATTTGAATTATTTTCAATGTATATAAAATATGTGTCATCAATTAATAATCTTTTAACTTAGTTTCTTATTGATGGAGTAACCAAAAATTTGGTGATGGAGAAGAAGAAAATACTAAAATTGTTTACATCTATTATACAATAATACAATATGAATATGATGAATAAATATACTATCGAGACTCATTATATAATTTGAATTATTTTCAATATATATAAAATATGTGTCATTAAGTAATAGTCTTTTAACTTAGTTTCTTAGTGATGAAGTAACTAAAATTTTGGTGATGGAGAAGAAGAAAAATATTGAAATTGTTTACATCTATTATACCATAATACAATATGAATATTGTGAATAAATATACTATCGATACTCATTAGATAATTTGAATCATTAAAAATGTATATGGAATATGTGTCATTAAGTAATAGTCTTTTAACTTAGTTTCTTAGTGATGAAGTAACCTAAGATTTGGTGATGGAGAAGAAGAAAATACTGAAATTGTTTACATCTATTATACCATAATACAATATAAATATGGTGAATAAATATACTATCGAGACTCATTATATAATTTGAATTATTTCTAATGTATATGGAATATGTGTCATTAATTAATAGTCTTTTAACTTAGTTTTTTGTTGAAGAAGTAACCTAAGATTTGGTAATGGAGAATTAGAAAATACTGAAATAGTTTACATATATTATACCATAATACAATATGAATATGGTGAATAAATATACTATCGAGACTCATTAGATAATTTTAATTATTTCAAATGTATATGGAATATGTGTCATTAAGTAATAGTCTTTTAACTTAGTTTCTTAGTGATGAAGTAACCTAAGATTTGGTGATAGAGAATAAAAAAATACTGAAACTGTTTACATCTATTATACCATAATACAATATGAATATGGTGAATAAATATACTATCGAGACTCATTAGATAATTTGAATTATTTCATATGTATATGGAATATGTGTCATTAAGTAATAGTCTTTTAACTTAGTTTCTTAGTGATGAAGTAACCTAAAATTTGGTGATGGAGAATTAGAAAATATTGAAATTGTTTACATCTATTATACCATAATACAATATGAATATGGTGAATGAATATACTATCGAGACTCATTAGATATGTTTAATTATTTCAAATGTATACAGAATATGTGTCATTAAGTAATAGTCTTTTAACTTAGTTTCTTAGTGATGAAGTAACCTAAGATGTGGTGATAGAGAATAAAAAAATACTGAAACTGTTTACATCTATTATACCATAATACAATATGAATATGGTGAATAAATATACTATCGAGACTCATTAGATAATTTGAATTATTTCTTATGTATATGGAATATGTGTCATTAAGTAATAGTCTTTTAACTTAGTTTCTTGGTGATGAAGTAACCTAAGATTTGGTGATGGAGAAGAAGAAAATACTGAAATTTTTTACATCTATTATACCATAATACAATATGAATATTGTGAATAAATATACTATCGATACTCATTAGATAATTTTAATTATTTCAAATGTATATGGAATATGTGTCATTTAGTAATAGTCTTTTAACTTAGTTTCTTAGTGATGAAGTAACCTAAGATTTGGTGATGGAGAAGAAGAAAATACTGAAATTGTTTACATCTATTATACCATAATACAATATAAATATGGTGAATAAATATACTATCGAGACTCATTATATAATTTGAATTATTTCTAATGTATATGGAATATGTGTCATTAATTAATAGTCTTTTAACTTAGTTACTTGTTGAAGAAGTAACCTAAGATTTGGTAATGGAGAATTAGAAAATACTGAAATAGTTTACATATATTATACCATAATACAATATGAATATGGTGAATAAATATACTATCGAGACTCATTAGATAATTTTAATTATTTCAAATGTATATGGAATATGTGTCATTAAGTAATAGTCTTTTAACTTAGTTTCTTAGTGATGAAGTAACCTAAGATTTGGTGATAGAGAATAAAAAAATATTGAAACCGTTTACATCTATTATACCATAATACAATAAGAATATGGTGAATAAATATACTATCGAGACTCATTAGATAATTTGAATTATTTCATATGTATATGGAATATGTGTCATTAAGTAATAGTCTTTTAACTTAGTTTCTTAGTGATGAAGTAACCTAAAATTTGGTGATGGAGAATTAGAAAATACTGAAACTGTTTACATCTATTATACCATAATACAATATGAATATGGTGAATGAATATACTATCGAGACGCATTAGATATGTTTAATTATTTCAAATGTATACGGAATATGTGTCATTAAGTAATAGTCTTTTAACTTAGTTTCTTAGTGATGAAGTAACCTAAGATGTGGTGATAGAGAATAAAAAAATACTGAAACTGTTTACATCTATTATACCATAATACAATATGAATATGGTGAATAAATATACTATCGAGACTCATTATATAATTTGAATTATTTATTATGTATATGGAATATGTGTCATTAAGTAATAGTCTTTTAACTTAGTTTCTTGGTGATGAAGTAACCTAAGATTAGGTGATGGAGAAGAAGAAAATATTGAAATTGTTTACATCTATTATACCATAATACAATATGAATATTGTGAATAAATATACTATCGATACTCATTAGATAATTTTAATTATTTCAAATGTATATGGAATATGTGTCATTTAGTAATAGTCTTTTAACTTAGTTTCTTAGTGATGAAGTAACCTAAGATTTGGTGATGGAGAAGAAGAAAATACTGAAATTGTTTACATCTATTATACCATAATACAATATAAATATGGTGAATAAATATACTATCGAGACTCATTATATAATTTGAATTATTTCTAATGTATATGGAATATGTGTCATTAATTAATAGTCTTTTAACTTAGTTACTTGTTGAAGAAGTAACCTAAGATTTGGTAATGGAGAATTAGAAAATACTGAAATAGTTTACATATATTATACCATAATACAATATGAATATGGTGAATAAATATACTATCGAGACTCATTAGATAATTTTAATTATTTCAAATGTATATGGAATATGTGTCATTAAGTAATAGTCTTTTAACTTAGTTTCTTAGTGATGAAGTAACCTAAGATTTGGTGATAGAGAATAAAAAAATATTGAAACCGTTTACATCTATTATACCATAATACAATATGAATATGGTGAATAAATATACCATCGAGACTCATTAGATAATTTGAATTATTTCATATGTATATGGAATATGTGTCATTAAGTAATAGTCTTTTAACTTAGTTTCTTAGTGATGAAGTAACCTAAGATTTGGTGATGGAGAATTACAAAATACTCAACCTGTTTACATCTATTATACCATAATACAATATGAATATGGTGGATAAATATACTATCGAGACTCATTAGATATTTTAAATTATTTCAAATTTATATGGAATATGTGTCATTAAGTAATAGTTTTTTAACTTAGTTTCTTAGTGATGAAGTAACCTAAGATTTGGTGATAGAGAATAAAAAAATACTGAAATTGTTTACATCTATTATACCATAATACAATATGAATATGGTGAATAAATATATTATCGAGACTCATTAGATAATTTGAATTATTTCATATGTATATGGAATATGTGTCATTAATTAATAGTCTTTTAACTTAGTTTTTTGTTGAAGAAGTAACCTAAGATTTGGTAATGGAGAATTAGAAAATACTGAAATAGTTTACATATATTATACCATAATACAATATGAATATGGTGAATAAATATAGTATCGAGACTCATTAGATAATTTTAATTATTTCAAATGTATATGGAATATGTGTCATTAAGTAATAGTCTTTTAACTTAGTTTCTTAGTGATGAAGTAACCTAAGATTTGGTGATAGAGAATACAAAAATTATGAAACTGTTTACATCTATTATACCATAATACAATATGAATATGGTGAATAAATATACTATCGAGACTCATTAGATAATTTGAATTATTTCATATGTATATGGAATATGTGTCATTAAGTAATAGTCTTTTAACTTAGTTTCTTAGTGATGAAGTAACCTAAAATTTGGTGATGGAGAATTAGAAAATACTGAAACTGTTTACATCTATTATACCATAATACAATATGAATATGGTGAATGAATATACTATCGAGACTCATTAGATATGTTTAATTATTTCAAATGTATACGGAATATGTGTCATTAAGTAATAGTCTTTTAACTTAGTTTCTTAGTGATGAAGTAACCTAAGATGTGGTGATAGAGAATAAAAAAATACTGAAACTGTTTACATCTATTATACCATAATACAATATGAATATGGTGAATAAATATACTATCGAGACTCATTAGATAATTTGAATTATTTCTTATGTATATGGAATATGTGTCATTAAGTAATAGTCTTTTAACTTAGTTTCTTGGTGATGAAGTAACCTAAGATTTGGTGATGGAGAAGAAGAAAATACTGAAATTGTTTACATCTATTATACCATAATACAATATGAATATTGTGAATAAATATACTATCGATACTCATTAGATAATTTTAATTATTTCAAATGTATATGGAATATGTGTCATTTAGTAATAGTCTTTTAACTTAGTTTCTTAGTGATGAAGTAACCTAAGATTTGGTGATGGAGAAGAAGAAAATACTGAAATTGTTTACATCTATTATACCATAATACAATATAAATATGGTGAATAAATATACTATCGAGACTCATTATATAATTTGAATTATTTCTAATGTATATGGAATATGTGTCATTAATTAATAGTCTTTTAACTTAGTTACTTGTTGAAGAAGTAACCTAAGATTTGGTAATGGAGAATTAGAAAATACTGAAATAGTTTACATATATTATACCATAATACAATATGAATATGGTGAATAAATATACTATCGAGACTCATTAGATAATTTTAATTATTTCAAATGTATATGGAATATGTGTCATTAAGTAATAGTCTTTTAACTTAGTTTCTTAGTGATGAAGTAACCTAAGATTTGGTGATAGAGAATAAAAAATATTGAAACCGTTTACATCTATTATACCATAATACAATATGAATATGGTGAATAAATATACTATCGAGACTCATTAGATAATTTGAATTATTTCATATGTATATGGAATATGTGTCATTAAGTAATAGTCTTTTAACTTAGTTTCTTAGTGATGAAGTAACCTAAAATTTGGTGATGGAGAATTAGAAAATACTGAAACTGTTTACATCTATTATACCATAATACAATATGAATATGGTGAATGAATATACTATCGAGACTCATTAGATATGTTTAATTATTTCAAATGTATACGGAATATGTGTCATTAAGTAATAGTCTTTTAACTTAGTTTCTTAGTGATGAAGTAACCTAAGATGTGGTGATAGAGAATAAAAAAATACTGAAACTGTTTACATCTATTATACCATAATACAATATGAATATGGTGAATAAATATACTATCGAGACTCATTAGATAATTTGAATTATTTCTTATGTATATGGAATATGTGTCATTAAGTAATAGTCTTTTAACTTAGTTTCTTGGTGATGAAGTAACCTAAGATTTGGTGATGGAGAAGAAGAAAATACTGAAATTGTTTACATCTATTATACCATAATACAATATGAATATTGTGAATAAATATACTATCGATACTCATTAGATAATTTTAATTATTTCAAATGTATATGGAATATGTGTCATTTAGTAATAGTCTTTTAACTTAGTTTCTTAGTGATGAAGTAACCTAAGATTTGGTGATGGAGAAGAAGAAAATACTGAAATTGTTTACATCTATTATACCATAATACAATATAAATATGGTGAATAAATATACTATCGAGACTCATTATATAATTTGAATTATTTCTAATGTATATGGAATATGTGTCATTAATTAATAGTCTTTTAACTTAGTTACTTGTTGAAGAAGTAACCTAAGATTTGGTAATGGAGAATTAGAAAATACTGAAATAGTTTACATATATTATACCATAATACAATATGAATATGGTGAATAAATATACTATCGAGACTCATTAGATAATTTTAATTATTTCAAATGTATATGGAATATGTGTCATTAAGTAATAGTCTTTTAACTTCGTTTCTTAGTGATGAAGTAACCTAAGATTTGGTGATAGAGAATAAAAAAATATTGAAACCGTTTACATCTATTATACCATAATACAATATGAATATGGTGAATAAATATACTATCGAGACTCATTAGATAATTTGAATTATTTCATATGTATATGGAATATGTGTCATTAAGTAATAGTCTTTTAACTTAGTTTCTTAGTGATGAAGTAACCTAAGATTTGGTGATGGAGAATTACCAAATACTCAACCTGTTTACATCTATTATACCATAATACAATATGAATATGGTGGATAAATATACTATCGAGACTCATTAGATATTTTGAATTATTTCAAATTTATATGGAATATGTGTCATTAAGTAATAGTCTTTTAACTTAGTTTCTTAGTGATGAAGTAACCTAAGATTTGGTGATAGAGAATAAAAAAATACTGAAACTGTTTACATCTATTATACCATAATACAATATGAATATGGTGAATAAATATATTATCGAGACTCATTAGATAATTTGAATTATTTCATATGTATATGGAATATGTGTCATTAAGTAATAGTCTTTTAACTTAGTTTCTTAGTGATGAAGTAACCTAAAATTTGTTGATGGAGAATTAGAAAATATTGAAACTGTTTACATCTATTATACCACAATACAATATGAATATGATGAATAAATATACTATCGAGACTCATTATATAATTTGAATTATTTTTAATGTATATAAAATATGTGTCATCAATTAATAGTCTTTTAACTTAGTTTCTTATTGATGGAGTAACCAAAAATTTGGTGATGGAGAAGAAGAAAATACTAAAATTGTTTACATCTATTATACAATAATACAATATGAATATTATGAATAAATATACTATCGAGACTCATTATATAATTTGAATTATTTTCAATGTATATAAAATATGTGTCATTAAGTAATAGTCTTTTAACTTAGTTTCTTAGTGATGAAGTAACTAAAATTTTGGTGATGGAGAAGCAGAAAAATATTGAAATTGTTTACATCTATTATACCATAATACAATATGAATATTGTGAATAAATATACTATCGATACTCATTAGATAATTTGAATCATTAAAAATGTATATGGAATATGTGTCATTAAGTAATAGTGTTTTAACTTAGTTTCTTAGAGATGAAGTAACCTAAGATTTGGTGATGGAGAATTAGAAAATACTGAAACTGTTTACATCTATTATACAATAATACAATATGAATATGGTGGATAAATATACTATCGAGACTCATTAGATAATTTGAATTATTTCAAATGTATATGGAATATGTGTCATTAAGTAATAGTCTTTTAACTTAGTTTCTTAGTGATGAAGTAACCTAAGATTTGGTGATGGAGAATTAGAAAATATTGAAACTGTTTACATCTATAATACCATAATACAATATGAATATGGTGAATAAATATACCATAGATACTCATTAGATAATTTGAATTATTTTTTAAATGTATATGGAATATGTGTCATTAAGTAATAGTCTTTTAACTTAGTTTCTTAGTGATGAAGTAACCTAAAATTTGGTGATGGAGAAGAAGAAAAATATTGAAATTGTTTACATCTATTATACAATAATACAATATGAATACGGTGAATAAATATACTATCGAGACTCATTATATAATTTGAATTATTTCTAATGTATATAAAATATGTGTCATCAATTAATAGTCTTTTAACTTAGTTTCTTAGTGTCGAAGTAACCTAAAATTTGGTGATGGAGAAGAAGAAAATACTGAAATTGTTTACATCTATTATACCATAATACATTATGAATATGGTGAATAAATATACTATCGAGACTCATTAGATAATTTGAATTATTTCAAATGTATAAGGAATATATGTCATTAAGTACCAATCTTTTAACTTAGTTTCTTAGTGATGAAGTAACCTAAAATTTTGTGATGGAGAAGAAGAAAAATATTGAAATTGTTTACATCTATTATACCATAATACAATATGAATATGGTGAATAAATATACCATCGAGACTCATTATATAATTTGAATTATTTCCAATTTATATAGAATATGTGTCATCAGTTAATAGTCTTTTAACTTAGTTTCTTAGTGATGAAGTAACCTAAAATTTGGTGATGGAGAAGAAGAAAATACTGAAACTGTTTACATCTATTATACCATGATACAATATGAATTTGGTAAAAAAATATACTATAAAAAATCATTATATAACTTGAATTAGTTTGAATGTATATGGAATATGTGTCATTAAGTAATAGTCTTTTAACTTAGTTTCTTGGTGAAGAAGTAACCCAAAATTTGGTGATGGAGAAGAAGCAAAATTCTGAAATTGTTTACATCTATTATACCATAATACAATACGAATATGGTGGATAAATATACTATCGAGACTCATTAGATAATTTGAATTGTTTCAAATGTATATGGAATATGTTTCATTAAGTAATAGTCTTTTAACTTAGTTTCTTTGTGATGAAGTAACCTAAGATTTGGTGAAGGAGAATTAGAAAATACTGAAACTGTTTACATCTATTATACCATAATACATTATGAATATGGTGAATAAATATACTATCGAGACTCATTAGATAATTTGAATTATTTCAAATGTATAAGGAATATATGTCATTAAGTAACAGTCTTTTAACTCAGTTTCTTAGTGATGAAGTAACCTAAAATTTTGTGATGGAGAAGAAGAAAAATATTGAAATCGTTTACATCTATTATACCATAATACAATATGAATATGGTGAATAAATATACTATTGAGATTCATTAAATAATTTGAATTATTTCTAATGTATATAAAATATTTGTCATCGATTAATAGTCTTTTAACTTAGTTTCTTAGTGATGAAGTAACCTAAAATTTGGTGATGGAGAAGAAGAAAATACTGAAATTGTTGACATCTATTATACCATAATACAATATGAATATGATGAATAAATATACTATTGAGACTCATTATATAATTTGAATTATTTTCAATGTATATAAAATATGTGTCATCAATTAATAGTCTTTTAACTTAGTTTCTTTGTGATGAAGTAACCTAAAATTTGGTGATGGAGAAGAAGGAAAATACTGTAATTGTTTACATCTATTATACCATAATACAATATTAATATGGGGGATAAATATACTATCGATACTCATTAGATAATTTGAATCATTAAAAATGTATATGGAATATGTGTCATTAAGTAATAGTGTTTTAACATAGTTTCTTAGTGATGAAGTAACCTAAGATTTGGTGATGGACAATTAGAAAATACTGAAACTGTTTGCATCTATTATACCATAATACATTATGAATATGGTGAATAAATATACTATCGAGACTCATTAGATAATTTGAATTATTTCAAATGTATATGGAATATGTGTCATTAAGTAATAGTCTTTTAACTTAGTTTCTTAGTGCTGAAGTAACCTAAAATTTGGTGATGGAGAATTAGAAAATACTAAAATTGTTTACATCTATTATACCATAATACAATATGAATATGGTGAATAAATATACTTTCGAGGGTCATTAGATAATTTGAATTATTTCAAATGTATAAGGAATATGTGTCATTAAGTAATAGTCTTTTAACTTAGTTTCTTAGTGATGAAGTAACCTAAAATTTTGTGATGGAGAAGAAGAAAAATATTGAAATTGTTTACATCTATTAAACCATAATACAATATGAATATGGTGAATAAATATACTATCGAGACTCATTATATAATTTGAATTATTTCCAATTTAAATAGAATATGTGTCATCAATTAATGGTCTTTTAACTTAGTTTCTTAGTGATGAAGTAACCTAAAATTTGGTGATGGAGAAGAAGAAAATACTGAAACTGTTTACATCTATTATACCATAATACAATATAAATATAGTAAATAAATATACTATCAAAAATCATTATATAATTTGAATTATTTCAAATGTATATGGAATATGTGTCATTAAGTAATAGTCTTTTAACATAGTTTCTTAGTGATGAAGTAACCTAAAATTTGGTGATGGAGAAGAAGAAAAATATTGAAATTGTTTACATCTATTATACCATAATACAATATGAATATGGTGAATAAATATACTATCGAGACTCATTATATAATTTGAATTATTTTCAATGTATATAAAATATATGTCATCAATTAATAGTCTTTTAACTTAGTTTCTTAGTGATGAAGTAACCTAAAATTTGGTGATGGAGAAGAAGAAAAATATTGAAATTGTTTACATCTATTATACCATAATACAATATGAATATGGTGAATAAATATACTATTGAGATTCATTAAATAATTTGAATTATTTCTAATGTATATAAATAATTTGTCATCGATTAATAGTCTTTTAACTTAGTTTCTTATTGATAAGGTAACCTAAATTTGGTGATGGAGAAGAAGAAAATACTTAAATTGTTGACATCTATTATACCATAATACAATATGAATATGATGAATAAATATACTATCGAGACTCATTATATAATTTGAATTATTTTAAATGTATATAAAATATGTGTCATCAATTAATATTCTTTTAACTTAGTTTCTTAGTGACGAAGTAACCTAAAATTTGGTGATGGAGAAGAAGAAAATACTGAAATTATTTACATCTATTATACCATAATACAATATGAATATGGTGAATAAATATACTATCGAGACTCATTATATAATTTGAATTATTTCTAATTTATATGGAATATGTGTCATTAATTTATAGTCTTTTAACTTAGTTTCTTGGTGAAGAAGTAACCTAAAATTTGGTGATGGAGAAGAAGGAAAATATTGTAATTGTTTACATCTATTATACCATAATACATTATGAATATGGTGGATAAATATACTATCGAGACTCATTAGATAATTTGAATTATTTCAAATGTATATGGAATATGTGTCATTAAGTAATAGTCTTTTAACTTAGTTTCTTAGTGCTGAAGTAACCTAAAATTTGGTGATGGAAAATTAGAAAATACTAAAATTGTTTACATCTATTATACCATAATACAATATGAATATGGTGAATAAATATACTATCGAGGGTCATTAGATGATTTGAATTATTTCAAATGTATAAGGAATATGTGTCATTAAGTAATAGTCTTTTAACTTAGTTTCTTAGTGATGAAGTAACCTAAAATTTTGTGATGGAGAAGAAGAAAAATATTGAAATTGTTTACATCTATTATACCATAATACAACATGAATATGGTGGATAAATATACTATCAAAAATCATTATATAATTTGAATTATTTCTAATGTATATAGAATATGTGTCATCAATTAATAGTCTTTTAACTTAGTTTCTTAGTGATGAAGTAACCTAAAATTTGGTGATGGAGAAGAAGAAAATACTGAAATTGTTTACATCTATTATACCATACTACAATATGAATATGGTGTATAAATATACTATCGAGACTCATTATATAATTTGAATTATTTCAAATGTATATGGAATATGTGTCATCAATTAATAGTCTTTTAACTTAGTTTCTGGGTGAAGAAGTAACCTAAAATTTGGTGATGGAAAAGAAGGAAAATACTGAAATTGTTTACATTTATTATACCATAATACAATATGAATATGGTGGATAAATATACTATCGAGACTCATTAGATAATTTGAATTATTTCAAATGTATATGGAATATGTGTCATTAAGTAATAGTCTTTTAACATAGTTTCTTAGTGATGAAGTAACCTAAGATTTGGTGATGGAGAATTAGAAAATACTGAAACTGTTTACATCTATTATACCATAATACAATATGAATATGGTGAATAAATATACTATCGTGACTCATTAGATAATTTGAATTATATCAAATGTATATGGAATATGTGTCATTAAGTAATAGTCTTTTAACTTAGTTTCTTAGTGATAAAGTAACCTAAGATTTGGTGATGGAGAATTAGAAAATACTGAAACTGCTTACATCTATTATACCATAATACAATATGAATATGGTGATAAATATACTTTGAGACTCATTAGATAGTTTGAATTATTTCAAATGTATATGGAATATGTGTCATTAAGTAATAGTCTTTTAACTTAGTTTCTTGGTGAAGAAGTAACCTAAAATTTGGTGATGGAGAAGAAGGAAAATACTGAAATTATTTACATCTATTATACCATATTACAATATGAGTATGGTGGATAAATATAATATCGAGACTCATTAGATAATTTGAATTATTTCAAATGTATATGGAATATGTGTCATTAAGTAATAGTCTTTTAACTTAGTTTCTTAGTGATAAAGTAACCTAAGATTTGGTGATGGAAAATTAGAAAATACTGAAACTGTTTACATCTATTATACCATAATACAATATGAATATGGTGATAAATATACTTTGATACTCATTAGATAGTTTGAATTATTTCAAATGTATATTGAATATGTGTCATTAAGTAATAGTCTTTTAACTTAGTTTCTTAGTGATGAAGTAACCTTAGATTTGGTGAAGGAGAATTAGAAAATAATGAAACTGTTTACATCTATTATACCATAATACATTATGAATATGATGAATAAATATACTATCCAGACTCATTAGATAATTTGAAATATTTCAAATGTATATGGAATATGTGTCATTAAGTAATAGTCTTTTAACTTAGTTTCTTAGTGATGAAGTAACCTAAAATTTGGTGATGGAGAATTAGAAAATACTGAAATTGTTTACATCTATTATACCATAATACAATATGAATATGGTGATTAAATATACTATCGAGACTCATTAGATAATTTGAATTATTTAAAATGTATAAGGAATATGTGTCATTAAGTGATAGTCTTTTAACGTAGTTTCTTAGTGATGAAGTAACCTAAAATTTTGTGATGGAGAAGAAGAAAAATATTGAAATTGTTTACATCTATTATACCAAAATACAATATGAATATGGTGAATAAATATACTATCGAGACTCATTATATAATTTGAATTATTTCCAATGTATATAGAATATGTGTCATCAATTAATTGTCTTTTAACTTAGTTTCTTAGTGATGAAGTAACCTAAAATTTGGTGATGGAGAAGAAGAAAATACTGAAACTGTTTACATCTATTATACCATAATACAATATGAATATGGTGAATAAATATACTATCGAAAATCATTATATAATTTGAATTATTTCTAATGTATATGAAATATGTGTCATTAAGTAATAGTCTTTTAACTTAGTTTCTTGGTGATAAAGTAACCTAAGATTTGGTGATGGAGAATTAGAAAATACTAAAACTGTTTACATCTATTATACCATAATACAATATGAATATGGTGATAAATATACTTTGAGACTCATTAGATAGTTTGAATTATTTCAAGTGTATATGGAATATGTGTCATTAAGTAATAGTCTTTTAACTTAGTTTCTTAGTGATGAAGTAACCTAAGATTTGGTGAAGGAGAAATAGAAAATACTGAAACTGTTTACATCTATTATACCATAATACATTATGAATATGGTGAATAAATATACTATCGAGACTCATTAGATAATTTGAAATATTTAAAATGTATATGGAATATGTGTCATTAAGTAATAGTCTTTTAATTTAGTTTCTTAGTGATGAAGTAACCAAAAATTTGGTGATGGAGAATTAGAAAATACTGAAATTGTTTACATCTATTATACCATAATACAATATGAATATGGTGATTAAATATACTATCGAGACTCATTAGATAATTTGAATTATTTCAAATGTATAAGGAATATGTGTCATTAAGTAATAACCTTTTAACTTAGTTTCTTAGTGATGAAGTAACCTAAAATTTTGTGATGGAGAAGAAGAAAAATATTGAAATTATTTACATCTATTATACCATAATACAATATGAATATGGTTAATAAATATACTATCAAGACTCATTATATAATTTGAATTATTTCCAATGTATATAGAATATGTGTCATCAATTAATAGTCTTTTAACTTAGTTTCTTAGTGATGAAGTAACCTAAAATTTGGTGATGGAGAAGAAGAAAATACTGAAATTGTTTACATCTATTATACCATACTACAATATGAATATGGTGAATAAATATACTATCGAGACTCATTATATAATTTGAATTATTTCAAATGTATATGGAATATGTGTCATCAATTAATAGTCTTTTAACTTAGTTTCTTGGTGAAGAAGTAACCTAAAATTTAGTGATGGAAAAGAAGGAAAATACTGAAATTGTTTACATCTATTATACCATAATACAATATGAATATGGTGGATAAATATACTATCGAGACTCATTAGATAATTTTAATTATTTCAAATGTATATGGAATATGTGTCATTAAGTAATAGTCTTTTAACTTAGTTTCTTAGTGATGAAGTAACCTAAAATTTGGTGATGGAGAAGAAGAAAAATATTGAAGTTGTTTACATCTATTATACCATAATACAATATGAATATGGTGGATAAATATACTATCGAGACTCATTAGATAATTTGAATTATTTCAAATGTATATGGAATATGTGTCATTAAATAATAGTCTTTTAACCTAGTTTCTTAGTGATGAAGTAACCTAAGATTTGGTGATGGAGAATTAGAAAATACTGAAACTGTTTACATCTATTATACCATAATACAATATGAATATGGTGAATAATTATACTATCAAGACTCATTAGATAATTTGAATTATTTCAAATGTATATGGAATATGTGTCATTAAGTAATAGTCATTTAATTTAGTTTCTTAGTGATGAAGTAACCTAAAATTTTATGATGGAGAAGAAGAAAAATATTGAAATTGTTTACATCTATTATACCATAATACAATATGAATATGGTGAATAAATATACTATCGAGACTCATTATATAATTTGAATTATTTCCAATGTATATAGAATATGTGTCATCAATTAATAGTCTTTTAACTTAGTTTCTTAGTGATGAAGTAACCTAAAATTTGGTGATGGAAAAGAAGAAAATACTGAAACTGTTTACATCTATTATACCATAATACAATATGAATATGGTGAATAAATATACTATCGAAAATCATTATGTAATTTGAATTATTTCTAATGTATATGGAATATGTGTCATTAAGTAATAGTCTTTTAACATAGTTTCTTAGTGATGAAGTAACCTAAGATTTGGTGAAGGAGAATTAGAAAATACTGAAACTGTTTACATCTATTATACCATAATACATTATGAATATGGTGAATAAATATACTATCGAGACTCATTAGATAATTTGAAATATTTCAAATGTATATGGAATATGTGTCATTAAGTAATAGTCTTTTAACTTAGTTTCTTAGTGATGAAGTAACCTAAAATTTGGTGATGGAGAATTAGAAAATACTGAAATTGTTTACATTTATTATACCATAATACAATATGAATATGGTGAATAAATATACTATCGAGACTCATTAGATAATTTAAATTATTTCAAATGTATAAGGAATATGTGTCATTAAGTGATAGTCTTTTAACTTAGTTTCTTAGTGATGAAGTAACCTAAAATTTTGTAATGGAGAAGAAGAAAATACTGAAACTGTTTACATCTATTATACCATAATACAATATGAATATGATGAATAAATATACTATCGAAAATCATTATATAATTTGAATTATTTCTAATGTATATAGAATATGTGTCATCAATTAATAGTCTTTTAACTAAGTTTCTTGGTGAAGAAGTAACCTAAAATCTGGTGATGGAGAAGAAGGAAAATACTGAAATTGTTTACATCTATTATACCATAATACAATATGAATATGGTGAATAAATATACTATCGAAAATCATTATATAATTTGAATTATATCTAATGTATATGGAATATGTGTCATTAAGTAATAGTCTTTTAACTTAGTTTCTTGGTGAAGATGTAACCTAAAATTTGGTGATGGAAAAGAAGGAAAATATTGAAATTGTTTACATCTATTATACCATAATACAATATGAATATCGTGGATAAATATACTATCGAGACTCATTAGATAATTTTAATTATTTCAAATGTATATGGAATATGTTTCATTAAGTAATAGTCTTTTAACTTAGTTTCTTAGTGATGAAGTAACCTAAAATTTGGTGATGGAGAAGAAGAAAAATATTGAAGTTGTTTACATCTATTATACCATAATACAATATGAATGTGGTGGATAAATATACTATCGAGACTCATTAGATAATTTGAATTGTTTCAAATGTATATGGAATACGTGTCATTAAATAATAGTCTTTTAACTTAGTTTCTTAGTGATGAAGTAACCTAATATTTGGTGATGGAGAATTAGAAAATACTGAAACTGTTTACATCTATTATACCATAATACAATATGAATATGGTGAATAAATATATTATCGAGACTAATTAGATAATTTGAATTATTTCAAATGTATAAGGAATATGTGTCATTAAGTAATAGTCTTTTAACTTAGTTTCTTAGTGATGAAGTAACCTAAAATTTTGTGATGGAGAAGAAGAAATATATTGAAATTGTTTACATCTATTATACCATAATACAATATGAATATGGTGAATAAATATACTATCGTGACTCATTATATAATTTGAATTATTACCAATGTATATAGAATATGTGTCATCAATTAATAGTCTTTTAACTTAGTTTCATAGTGATTAAGTAACCTAAAATTTGGTGATGGAGAAGAAGAAAATACTGAAACTGTTTACATCTATTATACCATAATACAATATGAATATGGTGAATAAATATACTATCGAAAATCATTATCTAATTTGAATTATTTCTAATGTATATGGAATATGTGTCATTAAGTAATAGTCTTTTAACTTAGTTTCTTGGTGATAAAGTAACCTAAGATTTGGTGATGGAGAATTAGAAAATACTGAAACCGTTTACATCTATTATACCATAATACAATATGAATATGGTGATAAATATACTTTGAGACTCATTAGATAGTTTGAATTATTTCAAATGTATATGGAATATGTGTCATTATGTAATAGTCTTTTAACTTAGTTTCTTAGTGATGAAGCAACCTAAGATTTGGTGAAGGAGAATTAGAAAATCTTGAAACTTCTTACATCTATTATACCATAATACATTATGAATATGGTGAATAAATATACTATCGAGACTCATTAGATAATTTGAAATATTTCAAATGTATATGGAATATGTGTCATTAAGTAATAGTCTTTTAACTTAGTTTCTTAGTGATGAAGTAACCTAAAATTTGGTGATGGAGAATTAGAAAATACTGAAACTGTTTACATCTATTATACCATAATACAATATGAATATGGTGAATAAATATACTATTGAGACTCATTATATAATTTGAATTATTTCTAATGTATATAAAGTATGTGTCGTCAATTAATAGTCTTTTAACTTAGTTCCTTAGTGATTAAGTAACCTAAAATACTGTGATGGAGAAGAAGAAAATACTGAAATTGTTTACATCTATTATACCATAATACAATATGAATATGATGAATAAATATACTATCGAGACTCATTATATAATTTGAATTATTTCTAATGTATATGGAATATGTGTCATTAATTAATAGTCTTTTAACTTAGTTTCTTGGTCAAGAAGTAACCTAAGATTTGGTGATGGAGAATTAGAAAATACTGAAATAGTTTACATCTATTATACCATAATATAATATGAATATGGTGAATAAATATACTATCGAGACTCATTAGATAATTTGAATTATTTCAAATGTATATGGAATATATGTCATTAAGTAATAGTCTTTTAACTTAGTTTCTTAGTGATGAAGTAACCTAAGATTTGGTGATGGAGAATTCGAAAATACTGAAACTGTTTACATCTATTATACCATAATACAATATGAATATGGTGGATAAATATACTACCGAGACTCATTAGATAATTTGAATTATTTCAAGTGTATATGGAATATGTGTCATTAAGTAATAGTCTTTTAACTTAGTTTCTTAGTGATGAAGTAACCTAAGATTTGGTGAAGGAGAAATAGAAAATACTGAAATTGTTTACATTTATTATACCATAATACAATATGAATATGGTGAATAAATATACTATCGAGACTCATTAGATAATTTAAATTATTTCAAATGTATAAGGAATATGTGTCATTAAGTGATAGTCTTTTAACTTAGTTTCTTAGTGATGAAGTAACCTAAAATTTTGTGATGGAGAAGAAGAAAATACTGAAACTGTTTACATCTATCATACCATAATACAATATGAATATGGTGGATAAATATACTATCAAAAATAATTATATAATTTGAATTATTTCTAATGTATATAGAATATGTGTCATCAATTAATAGTCTTTTAACTTAGTTTCTTAGTGATGAAGTAACCTAAAATTTGGTGATGGAGAAGAAGAAAATACTGAAATTGTTTACATCTATTATACCATACTACAATATGAATATGGTGTTTAAATATACTATTGAGACTCATTATATAATTTGAATTATTTCAAATGTATATGGAATATGTGTCATCAATTAATAGTCTTTTAACTTAGTTTTTGGGTGAAGAAGTAACCTAAAATTTGGTGATGGAAAAGAAGGAAAATACTGAAATTGTTTACATCTATTATACCATAATACAATATGAATATGGTGGATAAATATACTATCGAGACTCATTAGATAATTTGAATTATTTCAAATGTATATGGAATATGTGTCATTAAGTAATAGTCTTTTAACATAGTTTCTTAGTGATGAAGTAACCTAAGATTTGGTGAAGGAGAATTAGAAAATACTGAAACTGTTTACATCTATTATACCATAATACATTATGAATATGGTGAATAAATATACTATCGAGACTCATTAGATAATTTTAAATATTTCAAATGTATATGGAATATGTGTCATTAAGTAATAGTCTTTTAACTTAGTTTCTTAGTGATGAAGTAACCTAAAATTTGGTGATGGAGAATTAGAAAATACTGAAATTGTTTACATTTATTATACCATAATACAATATGAATATGGTGAATAAATATACTATCGAGACTCATTAGATAATTTAAATTATTTCAAATGTATAAGGAATATGTGTCATTAAGTGATAGTTTTTTAACTTAGTTTCTTAGTGATGAAGTAACCTAAAATTTTGTAATGGAGAATTCGAAAATACTGAAACTGTTTACATCTATTATACCATAATACAATATGAATATGGTGAATAAATATACTATCGAAAATCATTATATAATTTGAATTATATCTAATGTATATGGAATATGTGTCATTAAGTAATAGTCTTTTAACTTAGTTTCTTAGTGATGAAGTAACCTAAAATTTGGTGATGGAGAAAAAGAAAAATATTGAAGTTGTTTACATCTATTATACCATAATACAATATGAATGTGGTGGATAAATATACTATCGAGACTCATTAGATAATTTGAATTATTTCAAATGTATATGGAATATGTGTCATTAAATAATAGTCTTTTAACTTAGTTTCTTAGTGATGAAGTAACCTAATATTTGGTGATGGAGAATTAGAAAATACTGAAACTGTTTACATCTATTATACCATAATACAATATGAATATGGTGAATAAATATATTATCGAGACTAATTAGATAATTTGAATTATTTCAAATGTATAAGGAATCTGTGTCATTAAGTAATAGTCTTTTAACTTAGTTTCTTGGTGATAAAGTAACCTAAGATTTGGTGATGGAGAATTAGAAAATACTGAAACCGTTTACATCTATTATACCATAATACAATATGAATATGGTGATAAATATACTTTGAGACTCATTAGATAGTTTGAATTATTTCAAATGTATATGGAATATGTGTCATTATGTAATAGTCTTTTAACTTAGTTTCTTAGTGATGAAGCAACCTAAGATTTGGTGAAGGAGAATTAGAAAATACTGAAACTTCTTACATCTATTATACCATAATACATTATGAATATGGTGAATAAATATACTATCGAGACTCATTAGATAATTTGAAATATTTCAAATGTATATGGAATATGTGTCATTAAGTAATAGTCTTTTAACTTAGTTTCTTAGTGATGAAGTAACCTAAAATTTGGTGATGGAGAATTAGAAAATACTGAAACTATTTACATCTATTATACCATAATACAATATGAATATGGTGAATAAATAAACTATTGAGACTCATTATATAATTTGAATTATTTCTAATGTATATAAAATATGTGTCGTCAATTAATAGTCTTTTAACTTAGTTCCTTATTGATTAAGTAACCTAAAATACTGTGATGGAGAAGAAGAAAATACTGAAATTGTTTACATCTATTATACCATAATACAATATGAATATGATGAATAAATATACTATCGAGACTCATTATATAATTTGAATTATTTCTAATGTATATGGAATATGTGTCATTAATTAATAGTCTTTTAACTTAGTTTCTTGGTCAAGAAGTAACCTAAGATTTGGTGATGGAGAATTAGAAAATACTGAAATAGTTTACATCTATTATACCATAATATAATATGAATATGGTGAATAAATATACTATCGAGACTCATTAGATAATTTGAATTATTTCAAATGTATATGGAATATATGTCATTAAGTAATAGTCTTTTAACTTAGTTTCTTAGTGATGAAGTAACCTAAGATTTGGTGATGGAGAATTCGAAAATACTGAAACTGTTTACATCTATTATACCATAATACAATATGAATATGGTGGATAAATATACTACCGAGACTCATTAGATAATTTGAATTATTTCAAATGTATATGGAATGTGTGTCATTAAGTAATAGTCTTTTAACTTAGTTTCTTAGTGATGAAGTAACTTAAGATTTGGTGATAGAGAATAAAAAAATACTGAAATTGTTTACATCTATTATACCATAATACAATATGAATATGGTGGATAAATATACTATCGAGACTCATTAGATAATTTGAATTATTTCAAATGTATATGGAATATGTGTCATTAAGTAATAGTCTTTTAACTTAGTTTCTTAGTGATGAAGTAACCTAAGATTTGGTGATGGAGAATTAGAAAATACTGAAACTGTTTACATCTATTATACCTTAATACAATATGAATATGGTGGATAAATATACTATCGAGACTCATTAGATAATTTGAATTATTTCAAAAAGTATATGGAATATTTGTCATTAAGTAATAGTCTTTTAACTTAGTTTCTTGGTGATAAAGTAACCTAAGATTTGGTGATGGAGAATTAGAAAATACTGAAACTGTTTACATCTATTATACCATAATACAATATGAATATGGTGATAAATATACTTTGAGACTCATTAGATAGTTTGAATTATTTCAAATGTATATGGAATATGTGTCATTAAGTAATAGTCTTTTAACTTAGTTTCTTAGTGATGAAGTAACCTAAAATTTGGTGATGGAGAATTAGAAAATACTGAAACTGTTTACATCTATTATACCATAATACAATATGAATATGGTGAATAAATATACTATTGAGACTCATTATATAATTTGAATTATTTCTAATGTATATAAAATATGTGTCGTCAATTAATAGTCTTTTAACTTAGTTCCTTAGTGATTAAGTAACCTAAAATACTGTGATGGAGAAGAAGAAAATACTGAAATTGTTTACATCTATTATACCATAATACAATATGAATATGATGAATAAATATACTATCGAGACTCATTATATAATTTGAATTATTTCTAATGTATATGGAATATGTGTCATTAATTAATAGTCTTTTAACTTAGTTTCTTGGTCAAGAAGTAACCTAAGATTTGGTGATGGAGAAGTAGAAAATACTGAAATAGTTTACATCTATTATACCATAATACAATATGAATATGGTGGATAAATATACTACCGAGACTCATTAGATAATTTGAATTATTTCAAATGTATATGGAATGTGTGTCATTAAGTAATAGTCTTTTAACTTAGTTTCTTAGTGATGAAGTAACTTGAGATTTGGTGATAGAGAATAAAAAAATACTGAAATTGTTTACATCTATTATACCATAATACAATATGAATATGGTGGATAAATATACTATCGAGACTCATTAGATAATTTGAATTATTTCAAATGTATATGGAATATGTGTCATTAAGTAATAGTCTTTTAACTTAGTTTCTTAGTGATGAAGTAACCTAAGATTTGGTGATGGAGAATTAGAAAATACTGAAACTGTTTACATCTATTATACCTTAATACAATATGAATATGGTGGTTAAATATACTATCGAGACTCATTAGATAATTTGAATTATTTCAAAAAGTATATGGAATATTT